>VWPW01030818.1:0-40353 GCA_013389825.1 Crypturellus undulatus | reverse complement strand
AAAGCTGGCCTTTTTATGATTGGATATTTCAAGTTATGCAAACCTCGGATGGGTCTGGATTGGCTACTGGGGCGCATGAAAGACACATGT
This sequence comes from Crypturellus undulatus, assembly GCA_013389825.1. Classification (NCBI taxonomy): domain Eukaryota; kingdom Metazoa; phylum Chordata; class Aves; order Tinamiformes; family Tinamidae; genus Crypturellus; species Crypturellus undulatus. Next base: position 40,263 of record VWPW01030818.1, on the reverse strand, counting down.
GCTGCTTTACTTACTTGCCTGGAGCAATATAAATATAAGATTGTAACTCAATAAAGATACTATTGGCCATGAGCTTTTAGCCTCTGATCCACAGTTTTCATTTAGCAAAATACCTGCAATGCTGCAACAGGGATGATTTCATACCGAACAAAAATATTATTTGGAGGTGTTTGCTTTTATTACCCTTAATAATTTATTCTGGTAGTGTATGAAAAATAATCTCCTGTGTTTACATTCATATGAATTGTATCAGTTTTTATTGTATCAGCTGGTCCTCACAGGAATTGTTTTGTTTTGTAGCCTGTGTACCTGAAGCACAGACTCCAAGGGGTACATGGAGAGTTGCAAAAATGGGTTGTTCTCATGGTACAGTACAGCTAGTGCTGCAGAGCATTAGCACTGTAATGTTTATTTTATATAAAACAGAAACATGAAGTGCTGGAGAAAAAGACACGGTGTCCTGACCAATGTGGCAGGAGGTCAAATTCACTGGTGAGGACAACAATACTCTTTTAGAGACTGAAATGAGGTTTCTAAATGTGAATTAATGAGCTCACATGTGTTCTCCCTTTCTCAACTGATGAACAGACACTGTTTTAATGACTGTGACTTGTGCTTTAGTTTTCTAAAAGGCAGTTAGAAGAAATAGCTTAGGCAAAAAATTGGTTGGTGGTGAAAACTGGGAAAACTTTCCATTAAGAGAGTTTGGTTCAGCACTTTACACTTACAATATATTTAGGAATCATTGACAAGATTACCATGCTGGCCAGTAAACTGATAGGCAAGCACTGGTAGACTCCACTGAATTTTTGCCTTATCCTTAACCCAAAACTTAAAATGCCAGGAGACCTGGTTTGAATTTATTTGAGATAATTGTGATGATGGTGCCTTCTGTTCTTTTCTTAAGCCTAGGTGGAGCAGAGTGTCTTCAGATCCATAGCAGGTAGAAGGCTGCTCCATCCTCCCACCCTGGGGCTGACTTTGGCCGACACTGCTCAGAGCCGCCCGGCTGCTGACAATGAGGGAAGTCTAGAAGGGCGAGTGGAGCAGGGACACAGCTTCGAATCATCTTGTTCAGGCTGTTGACCGTCTTATCCACGGTAAAATGAGTGTTACTCACTGCACACCATTTTTCCATTATGCAACCTGTCCTTTTAGCAAATAGGAAATTAAATGTCTGAACCTTCAATTAAGAAGAAATTATACTCATGTTGGTTTGGAGGGAGGTTCCAGGTTGTTGGAGCTGTGGCTTTTGATTCTCTTTAGGCAGGATCAGGAATAGGCATGTTTTGCGTGAAATGAGGCTAGTACGAATGGCTCATGCTTTTCTCTCACTGTCACCAGAATAATTACCGCCAAAACTGACTCGGAAATCCATTCTTCTATTGTTTGGCTTAACGCTTTAACTGTTAATCATCTAATCACCGAAAAGAAACTTTTTTTGTTCTCTTCTACAATACTATTACTTTTCAGAAACACAGGAATTAGTTGTCATAAGAACTGAATTTGTTCTCTGTGAGAGAAAGTAGAGGATCAGTTTCTTTCCCCAAATGTAGGATTTTCTTGCTTTCTAGTGCAGCAGCTGTGCGTGCCTGTTTTCTCTGAATGACAGAACTTAAAACTCAGTACAACTGCAGTTGTCATTTTTCTACCCACCCAGAGACACTTGTGGTACAAGTTTCTCTTCAAGCCTTTAATTCCCAGAATAACATACAACCACCATGCAAAATGCCCTGTTTTCTGCAGCTAACACTTTTTTCCCAGCTGTCTAAGAAGCCGTTTGCCCTTTCTCAGCATTATGAATGCAGCAGATAGGGAAAGGCAGGGGCACGAAACAACAAACGGGGGTAAAACATGCTGCTGTCATTCCGCTGATCTTTCATGGTGTAGTTGCAACTGCTCCCAGCTGAAACAAAGAATATTTCACTCTGCAAAGAGGGATTTTTAAATTACAGTAGGGTCAGGAGGTGGAAGGGAAAAATAAAACCTTCGGCTTTCCTCCTATTCTCCTTTGGAAGTAAATTCTGGCAGCAGAACAGGCAGGATTGTGCTAGTTGCTTTCCTGTGCATCATGGCCTGCAAATGCTTCCCACGTCAGGGCCTGAGACATCAGGCCTCTTACCTGACATGATATGAGTGATGCTGATAACGGGGAGAGATTTGCTCACAGGCATGCTGCAGAGTCAGACTTTTCACATGCCAACTATAAAACTTCCCATTCTGGTTGCAACAGCAAGACTACATTACATCCATTCCCTCCTCATGTAGGTGAGATTGCCCACCTGCAAGAATAACTGTTCAAACACATGCTTTGCATTATCCTCTTTTCTTTTGTCTGAATACAAGTGTTGTCTGTAAAATACTGACTTGGCAAATCAAGAAGTTACATCCACATTTCTCCATAAAAATAAATCTTTCATTTTAAACGTGAGTTTAGGGACTTGAAATGTAGTGTTAATGCTGCATTTTGCAGTTTTTATTGATGAACAAAAGTTATAACACGTCATGCTTTTAAAGGAGAGTTTGTGGTGTTAGCTCCCTGTGCAATATCCAATTTAATTCATGATTATTTATTATTTCTTATAGGAAGTGTTTTTTGTTTTTTTTTGTTTTTTTCTAAAGGAATATATACAGCCTGATGCAGCTGTACTTGCCATGGAGCTATTTGCTCATGAATCACCAATCCACTGCTGACTCAGGGGCTCACTTTATTTCAGAGACTGAAAAGAACAAACTTGGTTCAATAAATTATATTAGTACGTGCTACTTCAGAGCCTGCCTAAAACCAATTCTTATAGCACGCTGGCAACAGCAAAACAGCATGTCCTTAATCACTGTTTTGCATTAGAGTTATTCAGTCAAACACTTGCAATGAGTTTTGTATTCCCATTTGTACAGTAGTTTAGGATAAAAAAAAATCTCTGTTTAAAAGGCTGTAATGTGATGGGAAGGGTGATTGTGGTTATATCCTGGTTTGGTTTTGACAATGATTACTCTCTGGATTGCCCAATCCATTCTCAATATATTAACTGATACTTGACAAATTAAACAGTTTGGTGATGTCTGCTGGATGAAAAATTGAATTTCAAAGTTTTGAATGTATTTGAACACAAATAGGTGTTTCTATGTATCAGGTACCTATTTGCTGCCCTTTCTCTTGCTTACAGTTACAGTTACAGAAATTTATAACCTTATAAGAGGTAAACCTTATGATAAAAGCACATTTAACCCCACAAGAAATGAAATTATAACTTGGATTCCAAGAGATAATCTATTCATCTGAAGCTTCAGTGCTGTATAAAGCATTGCAAGCTAATAAGATTGTAGCATCCAATCTGACATATGTGCATTGAGAAGACTTTTAGCACTGTGATGTTAATTATTTGTTTACTATTCAGTACCGGTAGCTAAATGATGAATCATTTCTACATGTTTATTAAAAATTCAAATCTGACTAAAGAATTTCTTCTGTAGCTGTAACGTGTGAAGATGTAGAAGCATTGTATGCTTTGAGCAAGGAGAAATAAGACCTGAAGACAGAGCAGAACTCCACAATTGACTTATAACAAGTACACTAGCATTATCATAGATGTCATTCTCTATAATTTATAAAGCAGAATGCATTCTGTTAGGCTAAATTAGTCATATTCTCAATGGAACATAGATTGGAAAGTTACATGAATGTACGACTCTTAGCTTGTAGGATAGCAATCGAAAATGACTTATTTGTGTTAGTGGGACTAAATGGCCTTCAGATGCTTATGGAAAGAAATGGAATAGCATTCTTTGAGCTAGTGGTGTTGACTGAATGAAAGGCAAGATTCATATTCTAAGTGAGGGTTTCACAAACACTACTTCATTTAGCAAGGCAAGGAGGTTAGTTTTCAGAGGAAAACAGAGTACTTCCTCCAGAGTACTGAAATGCTTACTGCTTGTATCAGTATATTAGAAAACACTGTCAGTATTACTGATGACCTAAATATGGAGAGCAATCCTGAAGAGTGCCAATAAAGAGTTATGATGCCATTACCTATCATGAACTCTGTGCAGGTGGAGACCTAGCGTTAATCAAGTTCTAGGCCTGAAGGAGACCAAAGAACCTTGAAAACTATCATGGAATAATAAACTGTGGATTTTACGTGGGTCTTTTCATTTCAACTTCAAGCTTGATAGTATAACTGAACTGTCAGAAGGACTCCAAGCAAAGACATTTTTATTGCAAATATTCTTCTCAAGGAAAAAGAAACGTTAAGTACCTCATATGTTTGATTTATAATTAACAGGAATAAAACCTAATTGCAAGCAGAGCTGCCACATCTAGGCATGGTATAAATATTTTATGTAGTGCTTCAAAGTTGTATATTGCTCTGCAGTGTAAAATTTGAGTATTAGAGTAAATGAAGTTATTAAACAAACCTTTTAACTAGAAATTCTGGAATCCTAAATTTATGGAAATGCTGGTGTGTTTGAGTAACGATCCCCTAAACTACAGTGTGTAATAAAGAACAAAATGTTTATCTTTTGGTAGAATGTGCAGGGATATAAATGCCTCCTAACATTAGTCAAAATGAAAAACTGAAGGTTGAAAAAACTTTGTATAAATTTTAGGTTTCGATTTCTGTTCCCAAACGTATTCATAAATGATATTTATTGTTTTAGGGAAAGACTTTAAGAAGGACCACCATCCATGTTATTCTTAGAGAATATCATAGGTTTAGCAGTTTTTCATGTACAAATCACAGGCAGCTCTTCTGCACCTTATCTAAGAAAGTAGAAAACTATCATCAAAGTGTCACTGTACATGTCTATATTCCTTTCAGTGGCCTAAACGACCAGCATACAGATTTGAAAGATCTCATATTTAAGAGCATCTCAGCTGCAAATTCAGCTGCTGGGAGGCTGAATAGTTTCTTTGATGCACATGAGGAGCCTGAAATGCTGCACACCAGACACTTGAACATGTTCCCAAGTCCCAAGATTTCACTGTATTCAGAGGAAGCTTTGAGTATTCAGCTCCCTGAATTTTAGAGATTCTACTTAAGTCTCTAACTTCAGTTAGCCCTTCTGAAAGTGCTAGTCTTGGTGTGTAATTGGAACATCTGGCAGATGAGATTAGCCAGAAGTCTGCAGGAGTTTGCCTACGAGTGGACCAGAGACAAGAGAGCAGTCAGGCATCTGTAGGTAGAGCACACGGGATCTACCTGTGTCCTTACTGTAACCATCCGAAAAGTTATCCTATATCACATTAATATTAACTAGTGGATCTGCCCAAAGAACTGTGAAGTATTGGTTTATATTCCCTTTCTACTCTCCTCCCCAAACTGAATAGATGCTGCAGAATGGAGTCATAGCATTTTGTACAAAAGGCACCAATGTGGAAGGTGCCATTTTTAGAAACCCTGAAGGCCACTCATTCTTTTTTTGCTATTATCAAATCAGGAGATGAAGCATTCAAACTGTCTGAGCCCAGCAGGCATAGAGGCTTTGCATTCAACTTACGGCCTTCACTGCGACCTTAGGTGTCGGCCGGCCTCATGACTGTGTAGTGAATCCAGAACCACTGTGGGACACAGAGGAGAAGCAGACCTGTGTATGGAGCTGCAGCTCCCAGTGAAAGGCATTGCTAGTAAGATTAAAGGATAGTATGAAAAAAAAGTGTCAGAAAAAAAGGCAGGTGGAACAGGAAGAAGAGAAAGAGAGGAGACAGCGTTCTAGCCAAATTTGAAATGTCAGGATGAAATAGCATCTATCTTGCTGGATTTCTCTCAGTACCAATAAAGGCACTGAGGGATCTCTGTTTTGCTGAACTACACTGCAGTTTGTGTCTTTCCCTTCTTTAGTGCAAAACTGCTGCACCACAAGTTTGGCCTTCTGATCCTATGTATGAGGCAGAACAGCTGGAAATGGACGTAGGACTGCATAGAGGAGTTTGCAAGGCTAGATAAAATTGTGTAACTTATCTAACAAAGAAATGATAATGCAAATATGGGATGATTCCATATTGAAGTACAGATTAGGGGTTGACCTGCAGGAAAGCAGCTCCGCGGAGAGGGATTTGGGAGTCCTGGTTGACAACAAGGTAACCATGAGGCAGCAATGTGCCCTCGTGGCCAAGAAGGCCAATGGGATCCTGGCTGCATGAGGAGGAGCGTTGCCAGCAGGTCAAGGAAGGGGATCCTGCCCTTCTTCTCAGCTCTGGTGGTCCTCTACTCAGCTGGGCCTGTTTAGTCTGGAGAAGGCTGAGAGGAGATCTGATCAATATGTACAAGTACCTAGGGGGAAAATGTAGGGAGGGTGGGGCCAAACTCTTCTTAGTGGTGGCCAATGACAGGACAAGGGGTAATGGGTACAAATTGAAACACAGGCAATTCCATCTTCGTGTGAGGAAGAACTTCTTTCCTGTGAGGGTGACAGAGCCCTGGAACAGGCTGCCCAGAGAGGCTGTGGAGTCTCCTTCTCTGGAGATCTTCAAGACCCGCCTGGATGCCACCCTGTGCCACGTGCTCCAGCAGGGACCAAGTGTCCCTGCTGGAGCAGGGGGTTGGACTAGATGGTGCCTAGAGGTCCTTTTTAACCTCAGCCATTCTGTGATTCTGTGGTTCTGTGGTTCTGTGCTGATCTGTTTTTCCAGATAAAAATGCTTTTCAGGCTTTTAGTGTGGGGCTAAACTCCTTTTTTGATAGGGTTTTGAACACCAGAGCATTACCTCTAAACATCAGAGCAATGTGGGGAAACTCAATATTAATGAGATTTAGATGACCATTCTCAGATTTATTAGTAACAAGGGATCAAAGAAGAATGTAGAAGTTGTACTTGGCTGTATGTGCTATGTATAAAATATTTCTGAACACAAATATATGCATCTTTTATTGACTGGCAACTCAAGCAAGGCAATAACTATCTCCCATGAACACTAAATTATGTAGATTTTAGCCTACAGGTGTAAAATCAGCAAGCAATCATGATAATGCATCTTGTGCACTTGAACAAGCTTAAGTTCATTAGCCTGTGTGCACTCATTGAAAAACTGATATTTTATAAGGAAAAAATTTGCAATAAATCATTTTGTATCAAAGGAGCCCATTTTTTCAAAGCTTTTTAAAGGAAACCATTTTTCAGACTAAAAGTGGAGAGATTTCTAGGAGCTTCATTGCAACTACATGCAAACAAGATGCAACCTATTCTTTAAATACACTCTGAACTGTTCATATCCCACTCTTGCTCCCACAGAGTGTAATCTGAGAAGAATCATACTTACACCAGAATATGATGTTCAAAACAGATGTCTGGATGCAGAGTTGACCCTAAGCAAGCAACGTAAAGAGAAAAAAAAAGTGCATTTAACACAAGAGATTGCAAAAGAATAGTGAAGGATATTTACTTCCCTAAGGAGTATTCAAAGCACTCCATTCTTTTTACTACAGAAATAAACAAGATCATTTACAAGCAAAGTTAGAATTTTGTGCAAACAATAAATAAAAAGAATCAATAAAACCATATCAGTTCTAATAAGTCAGAATAAGGGACTAGTAGAAGGGTCTTGGTACAGCCTTACAAGATTACAATAACGAAAATGCCCTGAACATCAAGGGACAATCCGCTTTCACTATCCTCAATCCAGTCATTTCTATTTCATTGGAGGGTGGAAATTGTATGAACACATATAAATGCATACAATGTTCATATTTAAATCTGAACTAATCCTCTTGGGTCCTCTTACAGTCATTGGAGAGAAATAGGCACCTTCAAGTGTGATGTAGCATGAAATGTCTGTATTGTAAATTAGAAAGATGTAATATAGAAGTTTGTGAATCATATAGGCAATAGAACCAAAAATCTGTTCTACAAAATTCTATATTACATGTAAACATATAGGATACTTTTTCTGCCTTTGCCATACGCTATTGAGTGTGCAGAGGGTTGAACAGAGATTTTTTTTCCAGTTTCTCTACTTATGTCACTTTAATTTTAATTTGTGAAGTGGATTATTGCAGTAATGCTGCCAGAGTTTACATATTAAATCAATATAGCTTTTCTCCATGTATAAAGTATGTGCTTCATAACTGAGGCTGTGACAAAGTTAATAGGTATATTCCACTAATTGCATTTCATAATTGTCATCTAAGACTTGAACAGCCCCGCTACATGTGGAGTAGAAAGAAAAACAAATGAAATACTCTGAAACAGGAAGCTGGTGTGTTCTTGATTTGCCTTCTTGTTTCATTTAACTCTGTGATCCCAACACAACTCTGTCCAGTGCAACTCAGACCTATCATCTGTCCATTCATTGCCGGGGCTCTGGTTCCCCTGAAATCAGTAGATGAAGCTTGACAAATTGACAGTGCACATAAGAAAAGGTCTTATAAATGTTCAGTCCCTGCTCCCAGTCTCTGGAATTGGCTTAGGTTGTAGATTTTCTGTACCAGCCCTCAGGCAGAAAAGATTCAGGGACTATCAAGTTGCACACCCAAAGCCGAGAGTCTTATTGTGCTACATGATGCCATGAGTGGGTAAATAACTTCAACCAAAGAAACAAAGCATCAGGTACGCCTAGATTATCAGATGAGTTAGAGGTAACTGGTGAAAAATTTAAGAGGGAACTCTAAAAATGGCAGTCTACTTGTACTTGACACAACATTAATGTAAACAGCTCCAGTGACAGAAATTTGGTATCAATGTTATTTATTCTTGGTACATTTTTGAGCAGTGCTAGATAGCTCAAGTCTGCTTATAGAAAGCACAAGAGCACTATAGGAACATCAGAGAGGGACCTATACCTTGCTATATACATTGCTTATTCCCTAGGGAGGCAAATATGCATAGCAGACTGAACGAGGCTTCAGATGGTCATTTCACAAGTAGACAGTTATTCTAAATGAAAGCACCAGCTTTAATAACTGGTGCCAGAAAATAAGGAGAAACAACTCAAGTTTTTATTACTGCAATTTCACAGTCCTGCTGAGCACTGCAAATATGTTAAAAGAACTAATATAGGGGATAAGATAGCTACTTGTGCATGAGACACTACTTCATCATCTCAGCTTTATTTACTGCATGGATCATCTTCTTCTAGGAAATGTAACACTGATTATACAGGAAACAATATGACTTTGGTGCTATCAGCATAAAGGAGTTAGTGCCAGATATCAGTGACAAAGGCTTAAGAAGATAAAATGTGAAAGGAGCAGTAGGTTTAACTGCTGCAATGCTGGAATGGTAGAAAAGGAAAGAGCATTCTGGAAAAGGAAGAATGGAAGAACCCAAAGATGGGACCAGAAGGATGAAACAACATCTAGAAGATCTGATGTTGCACTTAGTCATCTTTATACTGAGAGGACAATTTTTGCAATAATTTGCAGACTCTGAGCTTGTGTTACAAAAGAAAATGTCCACAGGTGTCAGTGATGGTACACTCCTACGTCATATATTTTAGAGATTATATCCTCTGCAGGACAAGGGCTATCTTGTTTGAATGCTTAAGTTTAAGAAGTTTTTGATTATATTTGGCTTTGCTTCACAGTCTTTTGGCATATGTCCATGTTCTGTCTATAGAAAGGAAAAGTAAGATGAGAAAATGTACATGATTTTCTCAATCTCATGATTTTCAGGTTATTTTCTCAACAGAAAAAAAAAAAAGAAATATGATTACTTCTGGATTGCCGTACTACCAAAACTCAACAGAAAATAAGCAGATAGAGGCACAACCAAAGAGGGAGAAATTCTTTCTTCTCAAATTTGTCTAGGCCCTAGCTCAGTTATGCTATTTATTTTCAGAATTTAGCATTATATTTTTTTATATATATTTTTATACTAATTTTATTTCATTACATACATATTATGTTTTTTTTTTGCCATTCAGCTTGCTGAAGAATCAATGCTATTAAATGCATTCATCAGTCTGTTTGGAAGGCCTGTTTCAATCTGTTTCCTTCTGACATATCTTCAACATTAGAGAATTTCTGAGTGACTTTTTTACACCAAAACAGGTTTGTTTTGTGCCATTTATCATGGAGAAGATGTGTTTTAATTTACAGGTCGGGTAAGTGTGATTGGCCTTCCAAAGTCTAAAGATGCAATCACTTAGCTGAATGCAGGATGCAAATTTAGAAAGACAAAATGGTACAATGTAGGACATACCATTAGTTAATAAGGAATGTAGTATTAAATACCATGTAATATGCTAACTTTAACCTAAAAGTATTAAAAAATCTCTCTGCATATCAGGATGTTTGCCTTGTAAACACCTGGCTGAGTGTAACAAGCTAATTTGGGAAATTTTACCAAAATTTGTTCACCAATTAATTAGTTTCAGCAATATCTATAATTCTTTTCTCTTTATTTGGCAGAGTGTAGAAAATGTGAGAGTCCGTAATTAATAGCACAGAAGAACTAGTGCCATCAACATCCATTTAGACAGACTATTTGGAAGATTATTGACCCAAAATAGCCATAGGAACCTGTGTATTTGGTGAGGATAACAGCTGTAGAAAAATAACTGCAAAGAAATGGAACTAGATCCTGGAAAGCAGCAACAGCATGGCAGATGGATGTATGGTTCAGGATGGCTCAAAGCCATTTCCTAGGCAGATCCCAGGAGTCTGTGTGTTTAGCCAACTGGGTAGGTGCTCACAGAGTGAAGCCGTGATTTCTTCCTATGTGTTGATTGAGAACTGAGTGTTCCCTTTTAATCACAGCTGTTCATTAGAAATAACCATGACATGGACATAAGTGAAAATACCTAAAATTCATCTTTGATATTGTAATTCAGATCAGCATAAATGTTTCTATTCATGATTAAAGGTTTGAATCAACCAGAATCAACCAGATCCTGGTCCAGGAGTCAAACATATGCCTTAGGGTAAGACATAAGTTTAGGTCTGCTCTATAAATGCACATAAGTAAGCCTTACACAGCTTGGCATTGTGAGTTCTTGAGCATTTACACTGAAGTTGAGTTCTCATATGATCACATCTCTAGCAATATTTTTTCCTGCTCTTTCCCTCTATGGGGTATTTTTCATTCTTATACTCGGTCACCCCATCTCCATCCCACTTAAGGCCTTTCGTGGAAGCACAACGTCTCCTCCTACTTGAATTGTTTCTAACGTTGCAATTCTGAACTAATGGAAAGATGCCACCTGCCACTGGTACCAGAGTGCAGGGAAATTTTTGCAGTGATATGCAGGGGCCAAGCTCATTCTGCACACACTGTTTAATGGCATGGGCCAAGGAAGAGCTTATTAAGCACTGTTTACATAGAGTTCAGGACAGAGAGTTCAAGTCCTGTGTATCAGTGCAAAAATATGTATCACGTCGAATCACACTGCTCTGACTTCACAGACTGTTAATGACTAGTATCTTGGCCTACCAAAATACTAAGTTGGCTTAATGATAAACTAAAAGCTTTCTGTTTCCTTGCCATGAAATAACAACTCCCAAACTAAAAGCTTGCTATTTCCTTACCATGAAATAACAACTCCCATGTGTTTTAGACAGTTATTGCCTTCAGGGAATTTAGACTTTTGTAAGTGCTTTTGCTATTTACATTATTTGCTAATGGAGTTAGCTGGGCTATAATGTGAGGAAAGTTGAAAAGTCAAAACTAGTTTGTGTTTAGAAGTGCTTAGCAATTTGCAAAGGAAATGGTAGAAGTAAATTTAAAAAGCCATTCTGTTACTTCTAATAATGTAGGGAGGTGCATACTCTCTAATTTAAATGCCTACCCTAACCATGCACTCAGATAATTTTTAGATGAGCACTTTAGCTTGACGAGGCTAATTGTTTAAATTGGCCGTGGGGAAAGGCAGACACCTCTGCAAAGCTGCAGAGCGTCACCAGAGGTGTTTTGCTGTTTCCATCCTTGATTTTGCCGGCTCACAAGGCAGCCTGGTGGAGCTGAGCTTGGCATCTTGCAGAGCAGCCACCTGCAAAGCGACAGACCACGCAGCGGGCTCATCTCCAACAGAGGGGACTGATCCTGTGCCCTGAGAGCTGAAGTCCTAGTGGCTAAACCCGTCGGGAAGGTAAGGACCAGGGTCAGCCAGAGAGCAGGGGGGAGCCCTGGCTGCATTAACCTGGGCCCATGAGGAGGGAGCCCAGCTCTGGCTCCTGGAACAAATACACTTTTACATCTTCATGGGAGAAAACCTACAAACCATCTTGTGAGGGGCAGCTGAATCCAACACCACAAGAGAAAACCTATGTTGGACTGTGTCTCGATGTCTCTATTAAAATGTTCTTCTTTTCTTGGCTGGATCAGTGAGATTCTGGAGCTCTGGGGCAGCTGCAGCCTCCCTCCATGCGCTCTCAAAGCCAGCGGGAGTCCTCTCCCAGGCCCAGGAGCCGTGGGAGATGTGGTGCAGCGCCAGGCCCCTGTGAGCAAACGCTGCTTCCAGGATTTACAGCCTTGGCAAGGCGCCGCGCTGACCGGCGCACACGGCTCCCCTTCCTCCCCTTCCCCGCAGCTCCAGCAGCCAGCGTAGTCAACATAAACACACTCGTGCACACTGCATCGACAGTGATTTGCCTGTGTGGGGGAAGAATAACAATCATCTGCCTTATTTCTTAGTGGAGTTACAAGCACCTTCACTGTGGTCCAAGGGTAGAGATAAGTCTTGGTGCCAAATCACAGATATTCATTATTCTAAAAGTCACGTTACAATCCCATCTGCTCTCTGTTTGCCGCTCTATGCTAGATCTCAAACTGCAGGAGAGGAAAACAGACATTACTGTACCAAACATGGGTCATTTAATGGGCTGATCTTTGTGTATGTAGTCTTTTTAAATGGGTTTAGCTAAGGCCTTTTAGATGTTTCTGTCAAATCAAATACCATAACAGGCACAAGACACTAGATATGCAACAAGATAGGCATCTAAATCTTGAGAAAAGTAACTGTTAAAATGCTTTCCTTTCCTTAGCTCTTTTGCTTCTGTTACCCATGCTTAAGGGGCTCTGTGCAGCACTTGTGTCATTAAAATGACTTTATGACTTGTAAAGAGACACATATCAGAGAGCTCACGTAAGGACCAACACTGCTTCTGTCTTCTGGCAGCTCCAAGTCTGCAGGGCAGCTCTGGGGCATGTGCCTCCCTAAAGTAATTTAAACATTGTTGGGAAGACACTTGGAGCAGGATACAGGACAGCCTGGCAAGCATCGTATTTTTCAAGCATCATAGAAATTCAAGAACTTGAACTAAGGGCAAGTCCTGTGTCTTTCCAGGAGCTTTAAACAAACTCACTAGAAAACGCCCTGTCATCCAACAACATTATTTTCTTTAAATCTTTTGGAGACTAAGGCATTGACCTGAGTGGACAGGGATTTTATTCAATATTGGAGTGAGTCATTCTTTCAGTTACCTTCAGTGCAAGGGAATTGGGCTGCAGGGAGAGCACTCAGCCTGAGCAGCCCAAAGGATCCCACAGCTGCATGTAAACATGGGCTATGTCCACAAAAGTCTTGCCCTTAAAAATTCAAATAAAATAAAATAAAACAGAACAAACCAGAAAACTTGGCAGAATGAAAGCTGGAGCCAGGGTAAGGTGCTCCCAAAGCAGCCAACATGCACTTCCCCATCTCTCACATACGCAGGCGACCTTTCCTATTTCTACGATTGTGCAACCATCTAATGAGGAAGTCGAGCGCACGCTGTGAGCTCTAACAGAACATGATTGAATTTCACTTTTACTGCTTTGCTGCTATTACTGTGCAGTGACCTGTGGAGTTTGTTAATAAACTGCTATTGCCATTATTGTTACTCATTACGATAGACATTATCAGCGTCCTTCTCCTCCTCCTCTCTTCAGAGATCCAATCACTTTATCTCAGTGATATGTTAGTAAAACGCTATTATAACTTTTTTCTATATTCAGCTGTCTGAAAGACTGCCTGCTTCTACTGGCTAAAATAAAATGTTGTTAAATACACATACTGCACAGGACTCACAAGTTTTGTAATTATTTCCACAAGCTGTTTTCTCTATTAAGTACAAATTCAAATTCATTTTTTCTTACCACCCTCCTCAGAGGGTACAATTTCTCATAAATACAGCCTTCAAATAATCATGTCTTTACTGCCGGGATATAATTTTATTTAAAATGAAGGGAGGGGGAAGTTTACAGGGCTCTTGTTATCTGGCTGTTGCATTTCATGATTAAATGTGTAAAAGCAATAATTCAGAGCTGAGGGGGTAGGGCTGAGGGCAGGAAAGTTTACAGTGCAAAGCGCTCAGCGAGCACTACATAGCCAGGCCTCTTATCTTGTGAAAATGATTTATCGAAAACAACTTGATTACATTTTGAGCCGCACCAGCGCTGGGTGATTAGCTGGGAGCTCTTTGTTGTTAGGGCCGTCTCGCTCAGACGAACTTCCCTGCATCTGCTTTTCATTTAGCAGCCACCGCGGCGCTGCGGCGGGGTGAGGAGCAGGTTGGTGGCGGAGGCTGCCGGGCTGCAAGGCCCTCGGTGCTGCCCCGGCCTCCCATGGACTCGCTGCCAGAACGTCTGGCATCGCTTAGTCCCACAGCAGGCTCTCTCGGGAGAGCTCCTCTGCCTTGGCTTTTCTAGAGCATGAGTTTCTCTGGCAGGGTCTTTGCTGGGCATTCGAGCAGTTGCAGCGTGCAAGTAAGAAAGCGGCGGCATTTGGCATCGCTGTGCCAATGGCACTGGATAATGCAAATGAAAATGGTATTAACAGGTGTTCCTTAAGGACCCGAGTATGGCTGACTGCTGTTGCGGATGGATAAGAAAAAGACATAATTGAATGACTACACATATGTAGTTGTGTTTCATTTTTATGCTTCCCCACCTGCAAGTAAAATGAAATAAAGACCTCTGGACTTAATTCTGCTTTTGGAAACATTAATGTAAATCCTGTGAGATATTAATTCACAAGTGTGCTTGATGGTGTTTCTGAAGACAGAGTGTTCTTTACCTGAGCTAGATATGTAAGCACAGCTTCACAGGTGGATCAGTATTCTGAGGGGTGAGAGAAATACCTTGAGCTACAGCCGCAATAGACCCTTGGGCATCTAACCTCAGGCATGGCAGTGAGACTCCAAGTGAAATGCAAAAACTTTCTGTGCAATACATGATAAGTAATAAGCAGCTGGAAGTGGATCTGCAACTGCAGAAAATATTAGGAAAAAAATATTTTAAATTTGTGTACTTTATGCTCAATTAAGTGAGTATACTTCCCTCTTTTTGGGGTCCACCATTGGATCTGCGAACCCTAAACATGGATTTGGGGATTAGCTATCTTTCTTTTCAAATTGAAGAGACATTTCTGTCTTCCAAATGGGAAGGAGAGAGCCCTTGTCCTCCTCTAGTGTAGGGCATCTGTCTTGCACAGCACCTGGCAATCTGAGATCCGTCTTTCCCAGTCTGGGAATATTCTGAATGTCCTGATTCGCAGGACAGTTCTTTATTGTTGGGCAAGAGGCGCTTCTCAGGTGGGCTCCCAGCACTGTGCCTTCCCAAGGAATAATCAAAATATTTGTGAAACATAAAGAGTAATAGCTTGGCTTAGGAACCGCAGCCCTGACCTGAGGCTCTACTACCTGTCGCCGGAGGACTGCAGAACAGAGCAGTGTCAGGGCACTTGCTAGCATAGAATTCACTTGGCAGCGCTTGGTTTCTCATCATGGGTGGGGGCTAATCCCCAGGCTTTATCCCCAGAGCCTTGCTCAGGAAATCTCCTGTAACAAGGATTTTATACTTTCCTAGCCTTCAGGGCTGGATCGTGAGCATTCCTGTCTCTATCCTTCTCCAGAGGCACTGTGTTACTCATCCAATTCTTTCCTTCTCTGTTACTGGAAATTCCTCCATGCCCTGGATAGGAAATGTTGTCCTATAGCTCATGCCAGGGACAGTGAGTAAAAGCTTAAACACGTTAGTCAAAACAAATAAAAGTATGGGCCTGCATGCCCAAGTGAAAGGGATGGGGGGGTTACAAGTGTATTCCGGGAAGCTTGTAAAAGTCAATGTTTTGTAGCTAAATAAAAGGAAATGTATGTTGGGAGAAACCCATTTCCCTATTTAGTCTGTTTTCAACTAGCTCCCTACGGTTTCTTGTTTCATCCAGGGCTACACCCTCAGGCCAGGATATTAAGGTTTCAAAAGAGGATGGAAAAAGAGGATAGAAATATAGAAACAGGCACTGCAAAAGCCCTTGAAGTCAACTGAGAGAAAGGATACAGTGCAGGATAGGCAAACAACGCTCTCTCCCCCAGAGCATATCAGCTTCCTTCTTCATCAAGACCATGCTCTATTCTTTTTTTCTAAGAACCATTTCAGCTATATTTAAGCTTGATAATGAATATTATTAATATTAATTATATATTAAAGCTTCTAATTGCCTCATGCACATTTTTGAGGTGCTCAGGCAACAGATTGAAATCTTACAGTGGCATCTGTGAAGTATTACTATAGTGTTTTATTATGTACCTCTAATATCCTGTGCACACACCTCTAGTATCTATCTAATACACTCCTCATATCCTGGGCATGCAAAGGGTCGGAGACTTGTCAATTATAGCTGTGAGGAAGGAAACATAAGCCCATTCTTAGGTCTTAGATCCCATCCTTTACCTGGCCTGCTAGAAAGTCCTTCTGAGTTTGTTATGGGACCTGAGCAGCAGTTTGTGTCTCACAAAATGTTTCTTGACTGGCGATCCCTCTGGCAGTGTGGGGTGCGATAAGGAGGGTGACTGGCTGGGATACCCAGGCTGAGCTACATTCTCTGCCTTGTTCCTCGTTTATGCAGAAAGGAAGCCTGTCCTGAAGAAGGAGAAACTAATCTACCAACTGACTGTTTTACAGCCTCCCTGTTCCTGGGTGCCAAATGCATTTTTGGTTACCTGAGCAGAGCGGCCTGTGGACAACACGACTGCTGTGGCTTCATTCTCTGAAAGGTAGAAGCTCAGGCTTGAAGGAAGATCTCCATGAGTGAAGGGCTTTTCCCGAAAGAAGTTTCATTACCTCATTCACTGCTCCTTTCCTTATTTTTGCTAAAAGTGAGCATGTCTATGTCACCGAGCTGCTGCATTGTGCAGTGATGTTGAGGGCTCCTCCTCAGCTGCCCACTGAAATCCCTTTTAGACAGAATGGTTGAGAGCAAATTGGGAATGAGATGGATTCTTCATGCGTATGTCACGGGAACTCAGGCTGAAGCTAATCTCACTTCATTATAAATCATTCAGAAGGTACGGTAACTCCATCACAGCTAGAAAGAACTTGAATTCGATGCTCAAATCAAAATTCATGTCATTTAACAACATTATTTAAGATTAAATAATCAAGAGCTCACTGCTGCATCTTACTTGTGCCAGAACACTAATGCATTGATCACCTGCATTATAAAATAATAAATTGTATTCCTGACATTATTTACTGCCCATTTACAGTCAGAATCATTCATTCCTTTTATTCAAGAAATCTGTGAAGCTAGGAGAAAAAAAGAGGAGAGAATGGAAAGACTGTTCTCCTATTTTTTTAGCTGCAGTGTAGAACATGGAAGTTTGTAGTGTAATGTTTGTAATGATTATAAAATAAATCTCTTCCCCTTGGGGGCTGATGCACTTACTCAAAGATTTGGATATTGTTTTATTTAAAGCTTCTCCCCACCCCCTTCTCCATGCCCTCTTAAAATAAAAAAAAATCACTCTGCAATGATTTATCTAAAAAAATGGATCAATCAGCAATACACGGGAGTGGAGTCATTTGAAAAAAACACCCAACAAAACCAAGAAGCAGTCTTCCCCCTCTCACACACACACGTGTGCACACAGACCCTGTGTAGCTAGTGAAATCAACAGAGGTTGTATAGGCAAGAGTCACAGGAGCACAAAATACACAGTTTTCCAGCAGAAAATCTTTCACATGCACATGGCATATCAGGAAGGTGGAAAAAGCTTCTTCTGCCCCAAAAGGCTTACTTATATTTTTCTGAAAAACATTAAAAAAAAAGGAAGGGTAAAAGGAGGTAAGGTCCTTGATCTGAATGGAAAAGTGGAAAAGAAACATATCAGCTGTTTTTGAAGTACTCCATCAGCCACACCGACAGACTTTATTCTTGAAGACTTAAAAAAAATGGTGTAGCAATTCTGGAACTTTTAGCAGTTATATAACGGAGGAAAGATGAAGTGTAGGAAGGGTAAAAAAGGGCAGTCGTAAAGTATCTAAAAAGAAGGGGGAGGAAAAGAAGTCGGGAGGAAAAGCAAAGGAACTGGGGAAATACATAGCAAGCAGAGTAACTTCAATTTCCAAAAAACTTCTGGAACAAATAATTAAACAATTTATATTCATGTGGAACCCAGCAAAATAAGCAACAGCAGATAAGGCTTTATTAAGAGCAAAGGATGTTTCATCCCACAACAGGATGTCAGATCTTATGACTAAGGGGCTAGCTGCAGATGTGACATAATTTGACTTTCATAAGACTTTTTGGTGCTACTTAAATTGGCATTTTTGAAGAAAAGCAATTTTGGAAGCAACTTGCATAGAGTGCTGCAAACCAGAATAGACAAAAATTATTAACCTTGGCTTGTTGCCAACAGGGGCAAATCTGTCAAGAGGTTTCCACAGATTTCATACTGTGTTTCATTCTAATCAATACATTTGTTATTGGCTTGTATATAAATTATGCATAATGTAAGGCACAAAACCAAAATCAAGCTCTTGTGGGGAAAGATAATAATCCTACAGCGGGGTCTTCTTGACATGTCGGAGTCCGGCTGTACTCAGCATGGGTAAAGCCTCAGATGGTGCTACGGATCCCCTTTGGCACATCACATTTCAAAGAAGGCTGAGAATAGCTGGAGAACTGGAGGGAGGGCAGCAAGCATATTCAGTCATCCAAATAAAAGTGTGAAAGCCTTGTTTAGCTATGAAGTAAAAGGAGCCATGGAATAGGAACATAAATCTTCAAAAATGATAGTGAAGTGGGGAAACACATTTTTGTCATGAGTAGTAATAGACAAAACTATAAAGAAAGAGGGAGACTAGACCTTAAGACAATGTCCTATGGGGTGGCTAGCCAAGCCCTCAAAAGCAGACCTGCAGCATCTGTCTTCCAGTGGGGACTACAAAGCTGTGGCCCTCCTGCCTTGGCTAAGGAAATTGGAGAAGTTACCTCCGGAGTTTCCTTCCAGACGTAGTATTCTACAGTGTTTGACAGAAGCACCAGGGTCAGATGAAGCAGGTCAATCGAGCTCTGTCAGTCTCTTTAGGTGCCTGCATCAAACAGGAGCTCTAGCCTGGCCTCTCATGTTCACAGAAAGTAGCCCTATAGCGGGAATCAGTGCTCCCGCGCTTGGAGCATCCCAATAGTGTGCCTAGGGTATAAGCAGGATGCAAACATTGGTAGAGCAAAATCTGTTTTCTAGCCATGAGACTGGAACTTTCATTGCTTCAAATTTTGAAATTCATGCAATTTTTGGGTTAAATTTTATTATCCTGCATCGCAAACACTGTTACAAAATTATTTGATTTCTATGGTTTGAGTCTAGTGCAAGTACAGTCCAGCAAGGAAGGAAAATTTCACTGCTAGATTGGGATCTAGCAGTTAGTGTGAATCAGTGTCTCTGCTCAGCCCTCTTGGTCCCGCTCTATTTGTGGATCAGATTAGTGGTTAGTATTGGATGCCGGAGAAAAACATGTAGAAAATCACATGGGGAATGGTTATGAAACAGATTGCCTAAAAGCAATCTTTCCTCCCTCCTCCTAACCTTCACATTGTGCTTAGCAGGAGTTAGTGCAGGCTGCATGACCCAGCCTTTCCCACAGTGACTCAGCGCTAAATTGCCTACGGTTCTTTGTAAAGCAGTCATAAGGTGAAGTCTGTTTTCTTTTTTCAAGAAATAGGGACGGCAGATGGCTTGTGGAAAAAACTAAACTACATTTCAGGTTCTCCTGGGGCTTGTTTAACTCAACCTTCCACATAAATAGTCAGATTGTGTTTACTTGACAATAAAGAAATGTCGATTTTCAAGTTCTTTTTATTTTCAGGAGTGATGAACGTCAGCAAAGGTTGGAGTAATTTTCAACTATTTTTAGTAAATGAATAAAAAAGACTAAATGCAGAGAGAAGATATTAATATCAGCACTTGCATTGTGAAAGGTGAAAACAAGGTCAGAGAATCCGTTTTATAAACTTTCTGAGATTTTACAATAACAAATCTGAGCCTGCCATATGCTGATCTGAGCTGGTAATGAGCAATCAGACCTCCAGTTTCAGTCTCTCTGATCAATCTGTTTTGCCTTCATGTGACTGGCAGATTTAAAAATTAATTTCCTTTGGTATTTATAACAGTCATTTCAAAGGTATATATCTATAGAGACTTATTGTACAGTCCAAGTGGTGAACCAGTCTTGCTAAAAAAGAGGGTCAGAAATTTGTCACTTCAGTGTCTACATACAGTCAGGAAGCAAAACACAGGAAATAGTCTGTTATTTGCAGCCAAGATTAATATAAATCATGTATCTTCTGAAACAATAAACTAGGTTTATATGTATTTTTTGCTAATGGTCACGTTGCAAATTTATCTGACACAGGGCTGTCAGGTTAAATTATCTTCCACAAGGTCAGTGAAAGGGATGTATAAACAAACATTTCAAAGGGAATAGGAATCTTCCAAAAAGTTAGTTCCTGGTATTTAAAGATAGAATTTGTCTTGTCACTGAAACGTTGAAATTTAGCTCAAAGTGCTCCTTAATCATCATTAATCAGGGTTTTCTTGTTTTCTATTTCTATTATACCTTTTCATTTGTTTAATGAGCTTAGAGATAGTTTCACATATAAAAAGAATAGATACAAAGCTGTATTATTATGAAATCCATAACACAGAACAAGGACCAAATCAAATGCCATGTAATAAAGGTATTGAGGTGTGTGAACAACAAAAAAAAGGACCTAGGCACCGGGGACTTTGTGAATAACGGAGCCTACTCCATGCTGTAAGGAGAGATGTATTATCTGAATAACAGTCTGCCCAGTTTATCCTGAAGCAATCAAGAAGTGCCTGAGAGTGCTCCAGAGCTGCTCTCGTCTCACACGCTACCTCATTCCCTGCTGATATGGTCTGGTGCATACGTCTGCTTTATGGGATGTGTCAGGAAGCACTTACTGACTTACTCAACAGCAATCTCAGGAGCACTTGCAGTAACATCTATCTTTACCAGAACACCCAGGACATGAGAGGCAATTCTCACTCTTGCTAGAAAAAAAGCCTACCAAAACCATCTTCAGGCTTCGAATCACTGGGTTTTGAATGTCAAACAAGCAGGACATAGCCAGGGACCTGCTCTTATTTCAGCCCTGCCCTGGTAGGGCAGGACAAAATTTCTGGGAAGTGTTTTGACTAGCTCTGCTGGGTTATTCACTCACTCTTAATGCTGCTTACCTATCTATTATTTTCTACCACTAAATTAAATATACCTATAATGGGAGTGATGACACCCAAGAAAGAAAACGTGTGTTACAGCTGTTAAGGGAAATCTCATACCTCTGTGTCTGGGGAAAAAACGCTAGATAGCGTTCCTTCATTTGGCCTCTGGGGATAAAATGTCCTCCAAGAAGTAACATGGGGCCAGATAACAGCAAACACTTTTTTTCTGGAGGAGGAATATAAAATATTTTGCTATAAATGAAAGAGAAGAGTGTAAAAGCAAAAGGTGCTTTCAGTTTGAGAAGATTGAAAGGAGGGCAAAATACCAATGAAAACACTATCTAGGAATAGATAGCAAAGCTTAATGAAAAAATATTGTGTTCAAACAGCCCTGACTGGGAGCTTAAGAAAAGTAAATATAAAAAAGAAGTGAGGAAACCTTTAGAGTGGTCTTTGGAGACTTTACCTGTGAAAGGCTTTAGAAGTTGAAAAACATCTTTCAGAAAGTGAATAAATCAAAGTACATAATAACCTATAAAACTCTGTTAGAGAAGTTTTTATCTTGAAATTTCTGCTTGAATTCTCCTCTAGGTAAATATTTCACAAGAGGTGACAGCTACAAAACAGGAAAATACTTCTGCAGAGGAGAGGTGCACGGCACAGCAGCACTGAGTGAGTCCTCCACTGCCAGGGAAACTGCCTGGAGCTGCAAAAACAGAGATTCTCAAAAATATCTAAATTTTGAGTTTGTTGCTATCTCTAGAGGGTATATTTTGGCTGAACACCCAATATATTTCATCAGAGCTCCCAGCCTAGAGCTATTGGATCTGTTTTCAAGTATGCTTTTGCCTTGTCCCCTTGCAATGTCTAAAGATATAAACACACATATATATATATTTATAAAAGATAACTTTTATAAATTCTTGGCACTGTAGCCAGTTCTTTGGCTGCTAGGAGCAGGTGATTTCTTCAGAGTTGTCAACAAGCTTTTAGGGTTTTTGCACATATTTATTATTTCTGAATCCATACGCTTATTATCCCTAAGGGCGAGGCCATATACATGTGTGTTTTATCATACCTTTAAAAATTAATATACAATTTGATACCTACAGAGATGTTAACCTTTTTGAAACTTTCTTCTCTTTATATAACTTTCCCTATCTGCTGGTTAAATATGATTGTCTCCTCAGCAAAATAATATTCCTGGTTACTTAAAGGATAATTCCCATGTGCCAGGTTTATAAAGGACAGAAAAGTTAGCACGCTCTTTCAAGTGGGAAACAATGAGTCATGGTGATGACAAAGAGAAATATGATTCATGTTGTCACAGGTATTTCAATTTCTCAAATATCATAGCTAATGAATCATCAATTCTTTACAGATTTCAAAGTACCTCTAATGTTTCTTTGTAGCAGGTGCTTTGTGATGGCTGTCAGCGTTAGCATCCCTACTCTGAAAGCTGCTGAAGATTTAAAAGCAGGCACTTAAGGGGTTTTCATAAGGTATAGAGTTCTTCCCTTTGCAAGCAACCCAGAAATCTCTCAAAATTACTCAGCCTAGCAGTCTGATGTGTTCATTGCAGTCTGGAGAACCAGAGAATATTGTCATCTGTGGAGAGGAGGGAAAAAGTTTGAGGGAGTTAAACACAGAAACTGCAGAAACTGCAGAAAGTTAAACACAAAAACTGCATGTGAGTTAGGGTAGGCACTTGTAATAGCTTTTACAAATAGAGCCAGGTTTTGGTGGATATGGGCACTATTTAATTTTAAACTGCCTCGTGAGAATTATTTTTAAAAACTCATTGATCTTTTAGGAGAGATGAGTGGTCTCCACAGCACCTGGTTTTGTATTTCATTTCCTCTATGCTTCAGGTTTTTTTATAGAATGATCCCATTGCCCAATAAACTTCCAGCACATTTAAATGTAGAATGAACAGGGCGGAATGCAACACTCACTTGTGCACACACAAACACACAAAGTTGCATGAAAATTCTTCTCTGGACACACACACACATGAAATTCTCTCTGTCCAGAGGTTTAACAGCAGATGTTGCTCATGTAGCAACGAGAACAGCTACAGCAGCAGCAATCTCAATCTCATTGCTAACTCTATTTTTTGTGACTACATAAAAACTTACCTAACAGCGTTCTCTCTTTCAGCCATAGTGAGGCTGTCCGCAAAGAATGTACAAAGTAAATTTTATGAAGCATTTTTGTTAGTTTTTTACCCTTTTGTAGAATTACTTTCTCATTCATAGAATTTAGTGATTCATAAGCCTAGTATTAATGATGTTATAATAATATTTTGATATATGTAATAATGATAATATTTATAACATATAATAATATTTTTGTACTAAAAGTTTTGATATATATAAATTATATATATATTTTTTAGTTCCTATTATTTTTAAGACCTATGATATTTTTTCATACAGATGTGTATTTACCTTCCATCTTCCCATTGCCTGAATTTAGGCATTGATTTACAGAAGGATACTGAGCTTGAAAGTGGTCCATTTTTCATATTCAGCATGACACCTCACCTCTGCAACCATGTATCTTCTGACTCTACTTCTCCTTTCACATACTGCATCTTTCCTGCTTTCTTTTTTTCCTTTCTGTTTTAATCCTTAGTCCTCTGACTCCAGCCCTTCTTGCCATGTCTGCCTATCCATCCTTCCATCCATCCCTCCATCCATCCATTCATCCATCCATCCTCTCCCACCACACATGAGTAACACCCTGTGCTACAGAGCTGCTGGTTTCCTTCACTGCCAGAGCATGTGGGTGAAAAAAACTGGTAATGCAGACAACTGCTTCATACTGCAGCTTATCTTCCTCCAAAGGAAACAAGTGGAAGGGTTGCCCAAGGATGGCACTTCTGCATGGCCAAGGAGGGTTTTGCTCAGGCAGGCTGGGAGGTTGGGGTACCCTAAATGGTTGTGTGTGCTCAGCTCTGGAGCAGTGACAGACTTTTTGCAGTATCTGAGGTTTAGAAACTGATGATTTGCCAAATTCAAGTGGGTTCCGAAAAGCAGCATCTACATCAGCCAGTCTTATCATCTGTATCACATGCCATTAATGTTTATCACATACTGCCTACTAGGTCCAACAACTCTCATGTTTTGAATAGCACATCTTCAGAGGAAATGGGAGGTTTTTTCTAAATAGTTTACTTCAGGAACTAATCTCTCTGAGTGTTACCGATATTTTATATCTTATTTTCTATTAGAACTTATCTGATTCAATTTCTTGGGTTTTCTTATGTGTTTCCCACTAAATAAAAGAATATCTACTCCCCTCTGTTTTTTCCTTGTGAAGGCATTTTACTCTGTAATCAAATCATTCTTAAATCTCTTAAGAAGCTAATGAGATTTGAGCATTAAGCCTTTAACTGCAAGATTTTTTCTGCACAAAATGAGTAACTACTGCAGTTATCTTCTGTATTCTCTTGAAGTTTCTAAGCCCTACTATAAATGCAGATATCCAAAATGTATTTTGTATTTTTGTATCAGCTTCACCTCTGTTTAATAATGGGACAAATTTACTTCTACTTTGTGAATTACAGGGGTCAAATGGGCCTTTTTAACAAATGTGTCATTTAAACTATTAATGAGTTGTGTCTCCCCTTTTCAGAGTCTTTGTTTTCCAGGGTACATCTGTGCATTATCTTGGAATATCCCATCTGTTAAGATACATTTAGCTGTGTGGCTTTCCTGTCCTAATTATTATTCACCAGTTTCTTAACTGCCCTATGTTTTAGCCTCAAAACATTTTTAGCTGTACTTCTTCATTGTTAAATGATCACTGAGGAGAACTGAGGCCCAATAATGATCACTTGTGGATCATCCTGAATGTTTCCTGGACTGAGGTCATTCATAACATGACTTTCTCTTTGCATACTCTGGGGAAGTGTTTATGCAGTAACTTGCTTTGTTTTATATTTTACAGAATATTCACTGCATTTGTTAGCTGCCCATAAGTGATCTATGAATATTTGAGGTCCAATGTTTTCTTTGTTTTTAAGAACTCCAAAGCAATCAATGTTATGGGTAGGAATCCATGTAGCATTGCTCTACCTTTTCATGATCTCTGTCTTTCCTAAGCAAGCTATGGATGATTTTTATTTCAAACAACCAAAGTTCTCCATGAATTTTAGTACGATGGCTTAATAGAATATTTTTCCTTCTTGAGAGGGTAAATTTTCTGCTAATCTTACATACTTCATCTCTTCAAACTTCTGCATGTCATTGCACATTGGGCTATATGCTTTTCTCAGCTTATCAGTTCATTTCTTCAAAATTTTACCTGTCCAAGAGGCTTCTGCCTGTAAAGTTACAAAAAGCCAAAACATACCTGTCCTACTAGTGCTATTTTGCCTAGCTGGGTTAAGAATAAGCTACCTGGCCATTCTTCCAAGGTAGGCACCCAAAGCCTGCTATAACCTGTATAGTCGCTTCAGATGCTGCGTCTTTGGTTCAGTCAGTGACATATAGAAGTTTATAACCCCATGTTATTTACCCATACACTCCTGCAGTTACACTTCATATTTTTGTTTCAGATATAGTCAGCTCATCATGATGCTGTGACTATGCCCCTTGTCTGCACTGTTTTAATGAGCTCATGCTGATGTTTTTGCTGCCATCCTATAGTATTTGGAAGGATTGTTAGTGGGGATTTGTTCTACGCTCCAAGACTCTATATTATTTGTAAGAGAAAAATAGTGCCTCGAGTTCAGCATAAAGCATAGAACAAACAGTAAGGCAGGCAGATTTGTATAAAATTG
Source organism: Crypturellus undulatus (assembly GCA_013389825.1). Classification (NCBI taxonomy): domain Eukaryota; kingdom Metazoa; phylum Chordata; class Aves; order Tinamiformes; family Tinamidae; genus Crypturellus; species Crypturellus undulatus. Next base: position 14,094 of record VWPW01030818.1, on the reverse strand, counting down.
AAAGTAGGCTTAAAAGGGAAGTGCCAAGCAAATATGTCTAACCTATATTGTCAACTTGATAAAATATACACTCGTAAATAGACTTGTATATAATTGTAAATTAATATGGTAATATTAAATATACACTTATTTATCATGGCCCAGCCTTTTTCTAACTAATCAATCTCTTCTAATTAATCCAAAATTTGATTTTTTTTTAGAAAATTGAAATAATTGGTATCTAAGACTAGATGGGAAAATCTGCACAAAACATTTTTATGTTTTCCACTAAATGGGAAATACATTTCCCCAAATAATGTTTGCTCCATATTTGGCATAGATGAAGAAGAGTGTTATGTAATATACAAATCCTACATTTTGTTAAAAGTTTAATAGTTTTATTCAGAGTAAATCACCAAAAGGCCTTGAACGGCATTGAAACTTTTTGAAATCAGTGGAAATTTTGCCATTAATTCCAACTGGAATATGGCATGTGTTGATCTTCCACCAAGTGAGTGGCTGGACTTGAAAAGACATTGAAGGGAAATATATTAAAACAATATGGATAGACCATTCATTATATTTTTCAATATTACATTTAAAACACTATGTGCCACATGCTATAGGTGTCCCTGCAGAGGTTTGGCCACATCTGGAGCACTGTGTCCAGTTCTGAGCCCCCCAGTACAAGAGGGATGTGGAGCTGCTGGAGAGAGTCCAGCGCAGGGCCAAGAGGATGATCAGGGGCCTGGAACATCTGCCCTGTGAGGAGAGGCTGAGGGAGCTGGGGCTGAGAAGCCTGAGAGGGGCCCTGATCAGTGTGTACAAGTACCTCAAGGGAGGCAATGAGGAGGACGGGGCTGGCCTCTTTTCAGTGGTGGCCACTGACAGAACTAGAGGAAGCGGCCACAAACTGAAGCATCAAACGTTCCACAGGAACTTAAGGAAAAATTTCCTGACAGTGAAGGTGACAGAGCCCTGGAACAGGCTGCCCAGAGAGGTTGTGGAGTCTCCTTCTCTGGAGATCTTCAAGACCCGCTTGGATGCAGCCCTGTGCCACGTGCTCTAGGTGGCCCTGCGTGTGCAGGGCGGTTGGACTAGATGACCTCTAGAGGTCCCTTCCAGCCTTAGGCATTCTGTGATTCTATGACCTCTAGAGGTTCCAAACTCAACCATTCTGTGATTCTGTGATTTTTGGTCAAAGACAGACTAATACTTTCTTCAGTTCACTGTAGCTTGTATGTCTTCATTAGTTATTTTCTTGAGATGTCACAATAAAAGTAACTCCCAAATAATTGAAGCTCCAGGAATGAGAATGTGTTTGGAAAAAATGCCCTTTAGATTGACCTTTTTTAAAAACACGTGCTCTCTCAGAAAAACTCCATGTATAAATATTTAAACTAAGAACATCCTTTATTATTCCATTTGACATGAGCTGACAGGTGGTAGACCTATTTGTCTTTTTGTTTGTTTTAATTTCACCTTATTTATTGGTTTGATTATTAAGTTTCATATGAAAAATTTAATAAATTGGAAATCATAATAGTACATATCAATTATATAAACTCTAACATGAACAAATTCAACAGAATTACTAAGAAGACATCCATTTGCTCTATGCCAAGCGATAATTTCTTTTAAATATTATGGTACACAAGGATAAATTACATTAATGTTTTCTAACAGAGCTACATCTTGAAAAGCAGAAACAAAGAAGAGATTAGGAGAGGAAAAGGACTAGCAATTCTAGATTAATTATGAGACATGAGTAAAATACAGTTCAAGTTTATATCAAAAATGCATTTGATACTAAGGCTCAGCAATAGTTCATCTTGCCCATATAAATTGTATCTCTGAATTTTAATTCATATCTGACCCAGAAATACTTGACGATCAATAGTGTTAAATTCTAAGGGGATTGAGTAGGTGATTCCTGAGCATTTTCAGAACAAAGCTTTTAAAGGTCTACACAAACCACAGGCACTAAAACCAGAAAACCCCAAATCGACTTGTTAAGGGCATTTCTTGAACGACCGCATGCAACTATGCAGGATTAAGATACAGCCTTTTAGGAAATGTTAAAAAAAAAAATAATTGAATCTCTTAATGTAAACAGAATGCAAAATATTGTATTACACAAAGAAAATAATCATTCAACCCAGATAGTTATCTGTCTTGCCATAGATATTTTTCTTTGTCATTGATCTCTTGGTACTTTCAGCTACAGTTCTTCGCAGTATGCTGTTAATAACAAGCAAACTTAACCATTTCACACAATTTTCACTTTCTAAATATGCTAGAACATTTTTGAAAGACATTACATGTAAAAGGCAGAAAATGTATAAGGTAATATATATAGAGAGAGGATAGATACAAAAATGTGTAAAGTCTTGATGAATGAGTTTCACAGAAAGTAATCAGCAGAGGCTTATGCATCCAGGTGCAGGAGTTTGGATGGGCAGTGACTCTGTACTCAGTGTCTGCCCATTTACTTTCTCTTGAAAGGAGTCTCAGGCTGTAGATGTGACAATTTAAAGTGGTGGCTCATTTAGTCTGTTCCCAAGTTTTGGCCATCTACAGCTTTATGCTTGACTCTAAAGGTCGAGCTGCCAGTGTTACAAAAACAAGTTCAATATGTTAAGCAGATTTTTCCCTCCCTTAACTTTCATAAAACTGTCTAACAATTTAAAACTTTTCTTAGGGAAGACTGCCCTCCCAGGTTACCGTGCACATCTCAAATGATGAAAGACTTGTAGAAACGCTTACACTTGCCCGACTTAGTCTTAATGTTATGATAAAAATAGCTCTCAACCAGACTGGTACTAAGGAAATATTGTGGACCCAAATAAAGAAATAAATATTATTATTATTATTATTATCCTCATTATCATCATTATCATCACTATTATTATTATTGCTTGTAAAGTTAGTAGATGATCCTGCATGTCTTAACCTAATGCCCGTATGAGTCAGGGTGATCATTTATCCTTTTGGTCAAAAGTGCATCAATTTAATATCAATTTCTAAGTTATCGTCTTTGAGGCAAATTTATTCTTACCTTGTAAATCACCATTATTTTAACCAAAATTATTCACAGGAATAAATCAAGGAAGATTTTGAAACCTTGCCAATGTCTGAAAAAAATAAAATGGACCCAATTTTTTAATGCACCATATTCAAAATAAATTGACTTAAATCATTTTAAGTGGGAGGATCTCATAGCTTTAAACATTTCAGTAATTATAAATATTCTTGCTTGCTTTTATTTTATAGTCTTTACTTTCTTAAAACTCCTCTTAAGATTACTGTGATCGTTAAATGATTGTATTCTGAAAAATATAACTAATTGGCATGATGGTCAGTTAATATTGATAAAAAAGCTGCCTTCTTCAGAACTGGTTAGAATTTCTCATTTTTTTCTCATATTAATATACAATATTTGTGCAAATTTCTTCCACTGAATTAGATTCAGTGGCAGAACCCATGAAATATATTTTAGATAAAATACATGTTATAGATAAGATACATGTTATGAGAACAGTATAAAATAATTTTCCAGATCAGTCCTTTTAATTTAAATTTTTTGAATCATTCTCTGAAACTGATGTTTTTTCTATCAAATAGAATTGCAGTCATATGTGAGCTTGAGATACCTCTCTATATTCTTCATTACGTATTTTGTATTACTACATGTAAAGTCTTTCTGCTTTCAAAAGCAATGTTCCTATTTTTAAGGTTACTGTATGAAGGTCCACATGACAAGGAACTTCCTGTGTTATAAGAATACAGCATGTGGCCAGGACTGGAATATGATCACATTCAGCCAAAGCTTTCTGTATGCTTTTGTGAAAGCTTTCGCTAGTCATTACTCTGCTATCTTGACATTGGCTATTTGTGCTTGAACTTTTCTAAGCTGGATGGAGAATTTTATCTCATCCGGTCCTCTCCACATTTCTTTTCTAAATATTTATAATAAAAATGAGTTAAATAAACAGAATTGCTCCTCAATCTCTAGTATATTTTAACCCCTTTATTGACTTTTATTCTCTTTTATTTCTTGCAGTGAAGTGCAGAAGGAAGATAGTGGGATTTTCAAGCTGCACTGAGGCGGTTACAGCAGCTCTATAGGCTTTTGAAGTTGTCTTCTACAAAACTGATGAGCTATTGATAAATTGTTGTCATGCCATTTGAGTAGCCATTATCATTATGTATGAAGTCCTCCTTTGAAAAAAAAATAATTTGGTAATCCATCAAAGAACTAGATGTGAAAATTGTTCTTCAGTAAGATGACAGACAAATTGAAGCTGTTAATTGATTTATAGGTAGTCCTGTATTTTCTTTAGAAGTCTACTAATTGTCAGCAAGATACTTAGGGTTTAAAAGTCAAACAGTATCTTAGAAAGTTTTTTTTTCATTTAAAGCTTTTTGTTTGCTATGTGTTTTGTTGCAGAAGAGTTTCTTATATTTTCCTCTCCTTGGGCACTTAAAACATGGAAAAAGCAAAAAGCAAAACACATCTAAGATGTCAGATACCTAAATTTTGGAATAACAAGCGGTTTTGCATTATGCACTAGTGCCAGACCTCCCTTCGTGGAGACACAGAAAGATCTTTTCGTTCTGTTTGCTATGCCTACAGTCCGCACTATACAGAATTTATGAAGAGCTGTGAGAAGACACTATAAAATGATGTGAATTCAGGTCTTAATCATACTTAATCAATAGAATGGCAGTGGTTTGCCATCTCCATGGGCAACCACCATCTATGGGCTGCCAATAGTGCCAGTGTGACCTGTTGCTTGGATAAATGTAGTTTTGGGGTAAAAAGAAAATGGGTTTTCAAAACAAAGCTGAAGCTTAGGCTAGAAGTAAACAAAAGCATTCTGGAGAGGTTATAGCCATACTACCACCTCACTGTTTGCAGATACAAAGTGGTCACCTCAGCATATACCTTCAGGACTCCCCTCAGACTGTACATATCACATAGAAGAAGTACCTGTGAATAAGTGTGTGAATAAGTGCCATTTTTTATTATCTAAAAAGCTGTTCTATGATGGCTACTTCCCAGTCAAACTGTAATGCTGTAATGTAACTAAGTCTGGCAACCTCAGAGGTCTCCAGGTCATACAGATTTATGATCCCATATTTATTTTATATAAAAATAACTTTTCCTTGAAAATAACATTTTATACATAATAGGAAACAAATTTCTGTTGCACATAAAATTTCATTTAATTTATTCTGGAGAACAGGTGAGAGAATGATTCACTTGTCAAGTATTAGCTAATACTCTTCTAAAAATTGTTTAGATACAGTGGTAGAGAAGGCAGTAAAACAACTTTTATAGAACAAACGACAACTTGTATTTCCGCAGATAGCATAACGCCAAACACATTTCCATTCTCAGGGCATAAATCGTGCACTGCAGCAATTATGCTAAGACTCAAATTTTAAGCAGTTTAGAATCATGGAATCACAACATGGTAGAGGTTGGACCTTTGGAGACCACCTGATCCAACCCCCCTGCTCAAGTAAGGTCAACTAAAGCAGTTTGCCCAAGACCATGCTCAGTCAGGTTTTGAGTATCTACAAGGCTGGAGACCCTTCTCCAGTGGTTGACAACCCTCACAGTAAAACAGTGTTTTCTTATGGAAATTGGAAGATAGTTTCAGGTGTTCACACTTGTGCCCATTGCCTTTTGTCCTGCCCTTTGACATTCCTGAAAATAGTAGGGTTCCATCATCATTACACTCTCCCTTCAGATATTTATAAATATTGATAAGATCATATCTTCTAATACGTTTTTTTCCTCTGGTGAAACAGACCCAGCTCTCTTCCCCCCTCTTTGTATGACAGATATCTCAATCCCTTTGTCATCATTGTGGCGCTTGGCTGGGCTCTCTCCGTAGGTCCATACCTTTCTTCTACAAGGAAGCCCAAAATTTCACATGGCACTCCAGATGTGGCCTCACCAGGATTGGGGAGAGTGTAAGGACCACTTCTTAATGTACTCCAGGATGCTGTTTGTCTTCTTTACNCCAAAATTTCACATGGCACTCCAGATGTGGCCTCACCAGGATTGGGGAGAGTGTAAGGACCACTTCCCTTGACATTGACCTGCTAGCAAAGCTCTTCCTAATGTATTCCAGGATGCTGTTTGCCTTCTTTACCTTGAATGTGCTTCCATGGCTCATGTTCAGTCTGGTGTCCACTAGGATCCTTTTCTGCAAAACTGCTTTCCAGAGAGTCTGCCCTGGCCTGTACAGGTGCATGGGATTATTCCTCTCCAGATGCAGGACTTCACATTTCATTTTGCTGAACTTCCGGAGATTCCTTTTTGCTCATGTCTCCAACCTGTTGAAATCTCTCTAAATGGCAGTGCAACTACCAGCCACTCTACCCATTTTTTTTATAATCTGCAAATTTGCTGAGGCTGTTCAGCATTCCAGCTCGTTAAGGAAGAGGTTAAACAGTACCCAACTCAGTATTAATCCCCAGGGAGCACCACTAGTACCAACATGGACTTTGTGCCTCCGATTACAGATCTCTGGGCCTGTCAGTTCAGCCAGGTTTTAGTCACCTCACTGTTTGTTCATCTATTCTAGGAGATGCTATGGGAGACAGTGTGAAAAGTCCTGCTAAAGTCAAAGTAAGTAACATGCACTGCTTTCTCCTCCTCCACAACGCCAGTCTTCTCATTGTAAAAGGCTATCAATCAGGTTGGTGAAGCATGATTTCCCCTTTGTAAATCCATATTGACTGTTCTCAATCACCTTCTTACCTTTTGTGTTCCTGGAAATGGTTTTCAGGATTATTTTCTTCACCACTAGGGTCTGAGGTGTGGCTGACCACAGCCCATAATTCCCTACATCCCTGGATTTGCTTACCCTTCCTGAAGATAGCATTGATACTTGTTTTCTTCCAAGAAACCTCTCCTGATTGTCATGACCTTTCAAAGATTACCGAGAGTGCCCTTGCAATGACATCAGCTGACTTCCTCAGCATTCATGACCAAATCCTATAAGGCCCATGGATTCGTTTGTGAGCATTTTTTTAAAATATTTCCTAACTTGATCTTCCTCTACTAAGGGTAAGTGTATCCTGCTGTAGGCCTCTGGTGCCAGAGGCCCAGCCTTATCAGTAAAGACTGAGATGAAAAAGGTACTGAGAATTCAGCTTTTTTTTTTTTTTTTTTTTTGTTTTTTTTTTTTTTTTTTTTTGTTTTTTTTTTTTTTTTTTTTTGGAGTCCTTTGTCTCCTGGTCCCCTCTCCGATTCTGTGATGGGCCCAAATTTTCTCTAGCCCTCCTTTTTCTGCTGGTAAAATGATGGGAAATCTTATTGCACACCTCTCACCAGAGTTAACTGTAAGTGAGCTTGGGCTTTCCTAATGTTGTCCCTGCACACAGTGTTTTATATTCCTCCTGGCTTATTCCCTGCTTACATCTCTTTATAAGGAAGTCCTTGCTGTGTGTGCATTTAGTCAGGAACTCTTTGTTCATCCATGCAGGCCTCCTTCTGCCTTTGCTTGATTGCTTGATTGTCATTCCTGAGCATGGAGGAGGTGATCCTTGAATACCAACTGGCTGTCTTGGACTTCTTCTCTCCAGAACTGAATCCTATATTGTTCTTCCAAGCAAGTCTCTGACCTAGTCAAAGTCTGCTCCCCTGCAATCTAGGGTGGTGATCTTGCTATCTGCCTGTTCCCTTCCTGATGTTCCTGATGGGAACATCATAATGTTATAGTCACTGCAGTCATGGTTGCTCCCAGCCTTCAAATCCCCAACCAGCCCTTTCATATATGCAAGAATGAAGTCCTGCAGAGCACCTTTCCTCCTTAGCTCCTTGGTCACCTGCTTGTGTCCTGATGCGTTGCTCCTCAGGCAGATTTCAGGATGTTTAAATTCTCCCATGAGGACTAGGACCTGCAAACATGAATCTTCCTCTTATTTTCTGAAGGCCTCACCTATTTCTTCTTCACGATCAGGCAGTTTAAAGCAGACACCTACAACACTGTCACTCTTGGTCTGTTTAGTAATCCTCACCCAGCCCCAGATACAGCTGCGTGCGCTGTTGTCTTGCACAAAGTCTCCTCCTCCTCACCTTCCCAGCTTGCCCTTCCTAAAGAGCCGCCAGCTGTGTGACCTGACCTGACCTACCATTTGTCCGTGAGCCCAATAAGATCATAGCCCTGTAACTGCGCACAGAATGAGTTAGAACTCATCCAGTTTTGTCCTCACACTGACGGCTTTAGCATAGAGGCATGTCAGAGAGGCACCCAAGCATGCTGATTTCATGGAAAGTGTATGACGTCTTTTCTCATAATGCTGTCCCATAGGTACTTTTTTATTTATGTGCATATGCTTGGGGTGACTCCACTCCAGTCTTGTTGGCTGTGATGTCTCTTCTGTTCTCATCACTCTGAGTTTTCACTTGCAAGTTCTGTCCACTGCTTCCTCATGTGATTGTTGATCATCCTCTGCCCGTTCCATCATTCCTAGTCTAAATCTCTTACCAGGTTGACCAGCCTGGTGGCAGGCATACTTCTACATCACCTAAATGTATCGTGTCTCTTTCAAGTAGCCCCTTTCAATTCTCAAAGAGGGTCTAATGGTCACAAAAGCAAAAACTATGTTGCTGACACCAGCTGCACAAAGAATTTTGGACCTGCAGGATCTATATTTGTATATTCTACTGTAGCCTGATAGATAGCCCGAACCTGCATTCCCCAGTGCAGGTTCTCATACAAAATACAAAATAGTATTCTAATACAACATAGTAAATCTCATACAAAATAGTAGCTCCATCTGCTAATCCCCTGGCATGAGATATTCTTCTTGCTTTCATGCCAATGTGGTTGGAGAAACAGTCCTACTCAATCTGGCCATAAAATATGCATATCAGAATTGCTTTTCTGTCAGTGCTACTCCTTTTCTTCATTGCATTACTCAGTGTGTCATTGTAAATCCCCCTCCACTTCATATAATCCTCTCCTAACTTTCATTGCAACCATTCTGTAAGAACTTCCAGTAGAAAGAGTCTTTGCTGAAATCCACCCATGCCTTTCTCGCCTTTGTCAGTTCTTGCTTTGAGTAAGAAATAGCTCACACCTGCAAATTTTTATGCTGATGGACAGCAACATATCAAAAGGTGTCAGAAACCTACAGACTCTTTCACTTGCATTTGTCCTAAGTTACAGCAATCATGTAATGAAAGTTGTGAGATTTACCAGAGCTGTGTCACCATGAAGAAATGCGATATTCTGACTTGTCTTTTTTGTAAATTGTGCTATTTGATTGATGTATTCATCGTCAGTGGAATTTCAAGTCTTTCAAATATATCTCTATCCATAATTGTAACAGAACTCTTACTGTAGTTGAGAAGGATAAAGTAATATAAGCTGATGCATTTTTAGTTGCGTAGGCATCTTTACTGAGTCCTCAATCTATTATTCATCCACAACTATTCAGAGTTTACTGGTTCTTTTTTTTTTTTTTTTACTATTTAGTTCTGAATATATCTCACATTAGATCTCTGTGAAACAGTTAATTCAGAATTTCACATAGTGCTCATTTTCTTCCTTTCTTAACATATAAAACTTGTGTGGTATAATATGTTTGACTGATAGACAGGCAGGTATGTACATACATACGTAAGTAGGTATAAAGATAGGTAGGTAGGTAGATAGGTAGATAGAACCTAAAAGACTCCTTTTTTGATGGAAAAGATGTCCTTACAATAAGCCACAAGTTTTATCCTCAGTCTCTTAAGACTTTTACCTTCTGACATTTTTGCATGCATTCAGAGAAATAGGTATAATTTTAATTGCTAAAGAAAATTAGATCCTGATTGAAACATATTTTCTGACTACCATCTTGCATTGGTCAGGAAATCAGAAGGCAGCCTTGAATGGATATAACAAAGACACTGACAGACCACTGACATCTGAGCCAGTTCTGGAAATGGAGGCAATACATAGACACTGCCCCCATGCTGATTAGCACTGATAATGTGGCTGTACAATGCAAACTAGATATTTAGAGTTCAGCATGTGCATGAGGCTTCCTCCTCTGCTACAAAGTTGACATGGGAATTGCATGGGAATGCAATGTTTCACTGAGAAGGATGGATGCCATGTTCCACACGGATTGCTTTCATTTGTAAGTAAGTCCTGATATGAAAAGCTGCTTTTCCCTCATCTGCAAGTGATACATATGTGGATCACTGGTCAGGTCGTCCTTGGGCGAATTGGGAGAAGGCTACATTCTCCATCTCTGTCATGTTTGATGATACAGGGTTAGACAGAAGCTATAAACAATCTAAGGCTTTGTTCTCCACTCCCTAAAGCAAAGGTAGTGAATGCATTTATCATGAAAGAATAACTGTTTCCTTATTCTTTCTTTTACCTTCTTGACCAGCTTCACTTTTGCCCAGTTTAGTTTAAGAGAGGTCTTCACAGGGCTATGGATTGCTTGTGGGCTTTTTTCACATCTTTTAGGTTTTCTGTTGAAATAATATATCAACAGGATACCCAGCACAGGCACAATAGCTATACATTCTTTTCTTGCTTTACACCTTCAATTCCTTTTCCCTTCCATTGCTAACATTTGAGGTATAGATCTCAAGGGATGGATATGAAGACCCCATTCTGACCCAAGTGTATCATTTTCTTTTCCAGTCTGGAATTCCCCAGGCTAAAAGGCATAAAGGATCCACTGTGACAAGTCCCAGTTTACATGACTGGGGACCTGGGTCTGAAAGATATTTGCCTGAATATCTTCCTGTCATTTTTTTTGAACATGGGGAGGGCAAACAGCTAACAGCATTTCTCTCAGCATTTCTATCCATAATGCTTAAATTTGAGAAAACTCTTGCGATTATCCTGTCAACAAAGACTGAAAAAATGAGCTTTCTTATATACCTGCTGAAAATGCATTTTAGAGGAAGCCTTAAACAGTATTTTAGCATAAAAACACTTCATCTGAACTCTCACACATTTTGGGGCACTGAAAACAATCAGCAAGGTTGCATAAATGTGTAGTAAAACATACACATAGACCAGGTTGCCTGCTACTATCATTATTTATGAATTTATTTATTTTTCAGAGGTAACTCATTTATGAATTCCTTCATGCAAAAAAAAAAAAACATTATTTTCAAGAAGCTTTGCACTGTTACAGACATTTCACTTACTTAACTATAGAGGTGGCAAGCTAGAGGTTAGGCATGAATATGATTAACAGTAAGAGAAAGAGGTGTTGATGCAGATGAAAGGTGGGAGACAATGGAAATGAGGGAAGCAGCTAGTTTGAAAAACAAAGCAAAGCAAAATTCACTGCAAAATCAAAGATCACTCCCATGTAATACAGATGGTTTTGAAAGTACAAGCTAAACAAACTGCACACTCAAGGTTAGCTGAAGAATTTTCAGATTTTCCTTTCTTTCTTCTCACTAGGAAAAAGTATTAAACAGTGGTATTTAGTTCCAAACCTTGTCCATGAAGTAGTATTTCAGGTCCATGATCTGTCAGGCAGATCAACTCTCAAAATATAATATGTTTTAAATAAAGAGCTTGTGTCTCTAAGGATGTTCTTTTCTGAGTGCAAAATACATTTGTTTTAAGATGCTTATTACACTGTGTTTAGGAAGGAGAAGAGAGCAAAAATGAAAGTAACAGACTAAAACCCAAAACACCAACTCAGAATAGCTTATTGATTGGGAATCATTCCAGTCATGACAGCAAAATTTTCTGTAATGAAAATTCATCCACATGATCTGTAGTCTCCCTGAAGTAGAAAAGTGCTTGTTGATTTCTCATTTTGTTTGGATTTAGAATAGTCTTAAGTCTGCTTTGGTAATTATTTCCCCCTATGGGGGTATATATGCAGGAAATAAATGGATAATGTGAAATTGATCTTTCTGTCTCCTTTAGAACATTTCTCTGGGGTTTTAGTGTTCACAAAGTGTAAGCCAGGAATTCAGAGATGTAGCTCTGCAGACTTACATCCTATTATTTTTTTTTCTGGAAAGAAGCATAACCTACAATCATGGTAGGTAGCCATCATGGACATCCAGCCTAGCAACCATCAGCATCTGAGGTGATCTGGCACGGAAAAGCAGGCCTTGGTAGGGCATGATCTCTGTCTTCTGAAAACAGGCCTAAACCAGGTCTGACACTATCCTGAATATCCTTCCCAATCTTTCAGTTATTCCTGTAAGGATGCTTCTCCCAGTAGTCTCTAGTTCTTCAATATCCATCTCTTATGGATGCTATGAGTTCCCAATAAGCTTGTTGGCTAGTTTTTGCATATGTACTAAATACATAAGTAAAATGCTATTTTTGATGCCACATGAGTGAGCATTCTCGCCCGTGCATCTCATAGGCACTCATGTTAAATCAATTGGTTAAACATTGTAACTCCTGATATCAGTGATATCAGCTAAGCATTTTTCAATTAGTTCCCGTAGCTATAAGTTTCTCTGAATAGAGATTATTACAGGAGCAGTATGTAGCACACATGCATGTTTCCTTTTTTCCCCTTTTTCTCTTTCACATTCTCTCCTTATTGTATTTTCTGATTAATATATTCCTAGTACATACTCCTGTACAGAGTGGGCATACAGAGCAGAGTGATCACATTTGGGGGAATCAGAAGAGAGAAAACATAAAATTTTGATTGGAACACCCTTTTTGGCCCAGTTTGTCCAATGTCAGAGATAAACATGTGCTCTTTGGAAAGAGCAAGAACAGATGTCCATTTGTTTCACCATCACCAGTGACGTTGTCCTGAACAGCTGCTCTCTGAAAGAAATGACTTCTAGCCCTTTGAGAACTTACAGCTAGTGCTGTGATCTTATAACAAACCTGAGTCAACAGAAGTGCAGGTTGCTTCACTTTACCTTGACCAAGCATTTTTCAATCCTCTGGTTTTGCTACCTCCGTTACTCATCCAGCTATTCAATGAACTGTTTCAATAAACAACTGTGGCTGAAAATTAACCCAAAATCAAGAAAATATTTGGATTTTCATTCAACTTCCTTCCTGGTTTACTCATGATGCACAGATATTGGCACAGGACTGGCAATGGGAACATGTATTTGGACATAACCAGGAAAAGGAAGGCATGACCCCTCTGACAGTGCCAGACTACCTTTTGTGTGTTTTGAATGGAAGCTGGGTCCCAACATCTACCTCATCTTATCATCATCTCTTACCTCATTTTCTTAAACCATCTTTCTTAAACATACATATTTGCTGTTTCCCTGGATTTCCACTACTTCAGCTCTCATTGTTTTATTGTCCTTTATAAATAGACCAAGAAGACAGTTCTGAGCTTTTGTCCTGGCCTAATCACCGCAGCTTTTTACTGACCTTTTCATAATGTCTTACAAGCAATCTGGTGAAATCTCTGTTCTTCAGAAAAGTCTTATGTGTACCTAGCAGAAATCCTGCCTATGGGTCTCTTTTGGTGGTTGCAGTATATGGTGGCTGCAGCATAAGAATTACAGTTCTCTTGAATCAGTTAGCTCTTTCACTAGGATTAAAGCCACAGGCTGAGGAACGGGTTTCACTAAGGGCTAGGTACAAACCCAGTATTGCAAGAAATCCTTTTATTGCTATCTTCTTATATAGGCAAGATGTTCTTGCTCTTGTTCTGTGAGTATGTGCTTGGTCCAGTAGCTTGAAGACATTTGAATTCATTGTCCAAAATCAACCACATTTGCAAAAGTTTGCAGTTCTCCAAGAGAGCATCAACCTAGCTGTGTATCACATCGAAAGAAGAAAAATATCCTGCAACAAAGAACAGGGTGTCAAACTGGGAAACATTTTCTCACATGGAGCACACATGTCTCTAAACATCAGAGGAGATAGAGAGGACAAAACTCTAGTAAATAGCCCAAAAGCCCAAAAGTCTTCAATCATAACTTATATTTTTTTTAAAAATTGATGTCAGTCTGTTAACAAAGATCCCTACAACACCAGATGTCATTAGCTTTAGAGCCCACTAAGCTATGTATTGTACAAAATTGGCTTACGCTGCTTGTATCTTTATTTTTTGTCTTTTCTTTAGGAAAAAAAAAACACCAACCGAATTTCCAAATTCGGTTGCCCCTCAGAA
>VWPW01030816.1:422067-499691 GCA_013389825.1 Crypturellus undulatus | reverse complement strand
TGCCTCGTGGTCAACTTGTTGTCCACCGCAAGGCCCAGGTCCCTCTCTGCAGAGCTGCTCTCCAGAAGATCAGTCCCCAGCCTGTACTGGTGTCCTCCATAAGTGCAAGATCTTGCACTTGGTCTTTTTTAAATTTCATGAAGTTTCTCTCTGCCCAGTTGTCCAGTCTATCCAGGTCCCTCTGGATGGCAGCACAGCCCTTTCAGGTATCAGCTACTCCTCCCAGTTTGGTATCATCAGCAAATGTGCTGAGGGGGTACTCTGTGCCTTCATCCAGGTCATTGATGAATAAATTGAACAGGACTGGACTGAGGACTGACCCCTGCGGGACATCCCTAGCTACAGGCCTCCAACTAGGCTCTGCACCACTGATCACCATCCTCTGAGCTCTGCCATCCAGCTAGTTGTTAATCCAACTTGCTGTCCACTCATCTAACCCACAGTGCCGGAACTTGTCCAGGAGGACGCTGTGAGAGACTGTGTCAAAAGCCTTGCTGATAGCCTTCTACGACTGGCTGGATGGGCAATGGGAAAGCTGTGGATGTTTTGTACCTTGAATTCAGCAAGGCTTTAGACACCATCTCCCATAACATTCTCATATGAAAACTGGAAATGTGGACTGGATGAGTGGACAGTGAGGTGGATTGAAAACTGGTTGGATAGCAGAGCTCAGAGGGTGGTGTCAAATGGGGCTGACTCTAGTTGGAGACTGTAGTAGGGGATTGCGGATTCCAGGCGGCAAGGGAACACAAACTTAATCTCGAGTGCAGTATCACATGATTTATTTATATTATACAGGAAACAAAAGACTTCCAGAGGTTAGTTAGAGAAAAATGAGGAGACAAGAAAACTAAGCTACAAAGTGCCCTATTGGCTAACCCAAGTGTGGTAACTTACCTCAGTCACTGCAGAAGAGAGAGTATGAGCATTGGTGACATGAAGCAACCACTGGGGTCCTGACTCAGCTGGGTGTCCCAGATGCCAAGGTGACTCCTTCTCCCCAGTCATCACCACTCGCACCTCACTATTATAGTCTGGGATAAAAATAAGCTATATGCCTACCTAGGCAATTGTATTTTTTTTCCCATTTGAAAAGAGAAAGCTCACTAGGCCAGAGTGGCTTCCCAATTTCAAATGTCAGGTTTCCTAATCTATTATTTTCACCCATCTACGCCAGACATGATGACTTTGCACATTGCTAAATTAGTTATGTCCCAAAACTGCACGCGTGAGATGAGGACCTGTGACACCTGATCCATCAACCACACCTACTTGGTACAAAGGCCTGTGGCAAGTGGGGTCCTGCAGGGGTCAGGACTGGGTCCAGGGCTGCTCCACTTGTTCATCAGTGTCTTGACGAGGGCACAGAGTGCACCCTCAGCAAGTCTGCACATGACACCAAACTGGGAGGAGTGGCCGACATTCCCACTGCCATTCAGAGGGACCTGGACAGGTTTGAGAGATGGGCAAGAGAGGAAACTCCTGAGGTTCAACAAGGAGAAGTGCAGGGTCCTGCACCTGGGGAGGAACAGCCCCAGGCACCAGCACAGATTAGGGGTTGACCTGCTGGAAAGCAGCTCCCCAGAGAGGGATTTGGGAGTCCTGGTTGACCTTGAGGCAGCAGTGTGCCCTCGTGGCCAAGAAGGCCCATGGGATCCTGGCTGCATGAGGAGGAGCGTTGCCAGCAGGGCGAGGGAGGGGATCCTGCCCCTCTGCTCAGCTCTGGTGAGGCCGCACCTGGAGTATTGGGTGCAGTTCTGGGCTCCCCAGGACAAGAGGGATGTGGAGCTTCTAGAGAGGGTCCAGCAGAGAGCGACCAAGATGATCAAGTACCTGGAGCATCTATGTTATGAGGAAAGACTAAGCGAGCTAGACCTGTTTAGCCTGGAGAAGAGAAGACTGAGAGGAGATCTATCAATATATAAGCGCCTGAAGGGTGAATGTAGCGAAGATGAGACCAAACTGGCCAAATTCCACGGTGACCAGTGAGAGGATAAGGGGGTAATGGGGTACAAGCTGAAACACAGGAAGTTCCACCTCCATGTGAGGAAGAACTTCTTTCCCATGAGGGTGCCAGAGCCCTGGCACAGGCTGCCCAGGGAGGCTGTGGAGTCTCCTTCTCTGGAGATCTTCCAAACCTGCCTGGATGCCACCCTGTGCCCCGTGCTCTGGGTGTCCCTGCTGGAGCAGGGCGGGTGGACTAGATGATCTCTAGAGGTCCCTTCCAACCTTAACCATTCTGTGATTCTCTTTTTTTTTTTTAAAAAAAAAAAAAAAAAAAAAAAANAAAAAAAAAAAAAAAAAAAAGCTGCTCTTCAGTGGACCCATTTATCTTTCATTTTGTCACCTGCATTCTCCAATAGTATTTGGTATTGTCTCTGGATGAAAGCAAGAAATACAATTTTTGTTGTAGTAGCAGATGTTCTCTATCAAGAACTTTTAGTTTTACTTTACCAGTTTCAGTGATTCTCAGATGGAATCTTGGATATGTTGTTGCTACTCTGTACTGCTAATAGAACACTCAGATATCTTGTATAAAGTAAAGGTTCCTAGTGGATAACAGTCCTTGAATAGGTTAATTTCTATATTTTATGCACCAGACAAAGATGATGCAACATTCCAGGCCAAATCATTCTCTCCTTTTGTGAATAAGGCAAGGATTGTCTAGGATGGGGTACTCACAGGACTGTCAGGTGAATCAGCAGCACCTAAGAAAAATGTTAAATTCACAAAGCTGTTGATCTGGAAATGTCTGGATTAGTGCTCCTGGATTAAGAAGCCTGAAGGGGCTTTCTGCTCAAATGCATAGGTTCCCACCTTGGTTTATATCCAGAAATGTTGCAGGTGGGTTTTAGGACAATATAAAGGATTGGATTAAAACATAATCTGACAGTATCATGAATGACAATCTGCATTTGCCAACTTTGACATATTTCTATAAATGTTCACATGCACAGCTGGATCATAGAATCATTATGGTTGGAAAAGACCTTCAGGATCGTTGAGTCCAACTATAAACCATTCACCACCATGCCTGCTAAACCAGCTCTCTGAGCACCTCATCTACACATTTCTTGAACACTGCCAAGAACAGTGACTCCACCACTTCCTTGGGTAGCCTGTTCCAATGCTTCACCACTCTTTCCATGTAGATATTCTTCCTAGTGTTTAACCTGAATCTCCCCTGGCACAACGTGAGGCCATTTCCTTTCGGCCTGTTTTCTGTAGTTACTCTGGAGGAGAGTAGATCCAGTAGACTCTGCTGTGTCTCTTGCTTGTGTACCTGGTGTCTTTCCCTTGAAAAATAGGATCTCTGTGAGAAATCCTCTGCTCTCTTTTGCAATGGATGCACCTAGACCTAGATGTTGAGGATGCTTCCAGAGTCTGCAGGCTAAGTTCAACCCCAACAACTTGGTTTTAAGTCTGGAGGCAGATCAGAATTTTTCAGCTGAGGTAAGTTCAAGCAGAGCAGGTGCATGAAGTCCTTTCTGGGTCAGTACCTTACTGGGCTGTAGATAGGGAAAGTTAATCTGTCTTTATCTGCCTATATGACTGCATAATATTTTGTAGGCGAGGGCCGGCTTAGTTTGTTCTCACTAAATGATAGCTCTGATCCAGGAGCCGGACATCCATGGTAAAGGCAGCTTGGGCTGAGCTTGGACTGAACTTGGACTAAACAGCCTCACTGTAGAATGGAATACATTATTGTTGAGCTGAGATCCAAAGCAAAATTCACTGAAGACATCTGTCAAGTCGTTTGGGAACAAGGTCACGTCTACTGGGAAAACGGGAAGAGTAAGCTCTCCTCTTGCAGTAAAATACTGCCTTTACATTCTGTGAATGACTAGGTGCTACTGGTTTCCCAAACGCAAGACCCACATTCAAAAGCTAGACTTTTAAACTGCTCTTGCATCCTGGTGTTATGTGGAAATGTTCAAAATGTTCTTAGCTGCGGTTATTCTTGTGAGGAATTAAAACTCACTTTGAATTCTTTAATGTTTCTGCAAAGCTGAACTGTCATCTTCCAGACACCTTCAATAGTTATCTGAGCATCGCAAGCATCTGGAGACTAAGGACACATAAGGTTAGTTGTAAATTATTTAAGAATTAGGTCCTACAGAGATAGCATACCTAATTGGCTTACCAAAGTCACCTTTAGCAGGAATAAGCTGAATTTGTGCTGTATCACAGCACGAATGTATTATAGGACTACAACTCTTCTGGGGAATAAAGACCATGAGGAATTTTCTGGAGCTATCATTGAAGAAAGAAAAGAACCCGTTGCAGTGTTTGCTAACTTATCTTGTTTACTGACCAGGCAGTTAGATGTTCTCTTCTACAAGGGCGTGAAAAGTTTTCCCTTATTTGCTTCCTATCAACTGATATTGAAAAACTATGTTTTATAAAAATAAAACATATGGAAACATATTCCACATCATCAGCAAACATTTCTGGAATGGAACTGGGCCAACTGCCACTTTTAAATAGTAGTTGTTGAGGATCAATGGCAAGGTGCAGGGTGATTAATGCTCCTTTTTGATTGCTTAATCTGCATTGAGAATCCCATATATGGCTGCAGGAATGATCTTGAGATTTTGTTATCATAAAGTACTGGTTATTTGAGTGTATGGTGATGGTAGATTCATTCCTATCTTTCCTGTGGAGACAGAATAAAACCAATAGCAGGGCTTCCTCCTCCACAGCCCCCTTCTTGTCTGCTTTTACCATATATTATTTGAATAAGAAGAATTCAGATGAGAAAAAATCAATTTGATTGTGACCCACAGTGATCACTGGTTATGTTTTATTCTTGCTGTCATTGCCCTTTTTGCTTATTGAGACTTATTGTCTATCTCCAAGAGTTAAATTAATCTTCAAGTCCCTACATTTATTCCATACATACATATATTATCAACAGTGGGTAAGCTTTTGGGGTGTCTACCTGCCTTTTGTGGTATCACTCAGCTACACGGCACAAAGCTCCTGTAGTGTAGAGGAGGATAGGAGCTTCTCACATGATTTGGGATGCTGGAGATTTGACATTGAGCTAAAGATAAGTATAATTCTTTATTAAAGGTGATAAAGAGAATAACAATAATATGCCTTTTCCTATGAAAGAAAAATTGTAGAAGTATTTACAACAGAATTTTGGCTTCTTCGTGCACCCTGAAGCAGAAAGTTCTTGATGTCACTTATAAGTTAGCATCTGTTAATGGGCAAATCTTCACTAAACTCCTGTTGACTATCTGCAGTGACTACACATTCTATAAAATGAGTTTCTTCCACTTATCTAAATTTTTTTTTTATCGTTTTTCTTTATCTTGTTATATCCGGATATCACAGATAATTCACTGTATGTACAGGTGGTAATACCAAGATGCTTAAGTACATTTTTTTTTCCTGGGGTCTTGCCATATTTAGTTTTTTTTTTTTTTTTTTTTTTTTACTCTAATGATTTCTCTATCTTCTTAAATGATGAGATGTCTATACAGTTGTAAATTGACAAGTATTGACAAGCCTGCATAAATCTGTTGGAGATCTTGCTACTCTTCCTGTCATGTCTGTTTCAGATCTTTCTGGCTATATATATATATATGTTTTTGAGTCCTTGAATGACTGTTTTCCTATAATATGGCTATATTTTATAACAAGCTAAAAACGGCAGATACACTCTGGTTTGTGTCTAGTTCAGTTTAGAGATAATAAATTATAGGCCTGTAGCTAGCTCTTTTGGAGGAAAAGAAAAAAGCAGGAGGAATTTCCTGGAGCTTTTACTGAGGAAATAAAAGGCAAAATATAAGAGTGTTTTCTACCTTGTGTTACTTACTGACCAGACATTAAGATGTTCTCCTCTACAAAAGACATGCAATTTTTCATTTATTAGAGGTCTGTAAGTCACAGAAATGCCAACTACATCTTCATTACAGCTGCTTGTCAGTAACAAGAATGGTCCTTGAAACACTTGTGGAAACATGCCAGAACACTTCTACATAACAGAAAAGTAAGGACATTAATCACAAGAGACCTTTCTTTGTCAAATTATTTCTAAATGTTGAAATCTTAAAACGTAATTCTATTTGGCATTTAGCATATATTCAAATAAATTCTCTTCTAAGCAAAAAGGTTCAGACTTAAAGGCTTTTTCATATTGCCTTTTTCTGAGTCTTCCTAATCTTTCAATATTCTCTTTGAGAAAGTGTCCACTGTTATGCACTTTAGAAATACTTGGTTTTATTTACCCCATTTCTTATTAACCTAACTGATAACCTTAGTGCAAGATGTCAAATACCTTGCAGACATATTGAAGTAATATGCCATATATTCCATAGTGGAAGCTATGAGAATTACAAATATAGGTAATGAAGTCATTTAAATGTGTGTGAGCTAAACATAGCATTAATACTAAACAAATTTAAATCATTTACATTTGGAAAAATGCTCTACAAAAATGATTGTATTCCCACAACTGAATGGTTTTAAGGGACTATGAGTAAGGAATTCAAGTAGAAGTATTTTTCTCTCGAAGTGAAAAATAATTAGCAATGTGTCAAAGGCAGGTCACTGAGAAATATGTCAAAAGCAACTTTTTCCTTTCTCTGAGGAACTAATCTGGGATTGAAAGACATTTTGACAAAGCAAAAGAATAAGTTCTGAGATAAATCTAAAAGGACAAGTGGCAAATATTTCTCACTACACAAGCAGCCTAAATATCAGCTCACCTCTCTTGCCAATAAAAGCAGCAAAACTCTTTTGCCATATATGCAATTTACACTTTCCTGGCTATGAACTTTTCACATCTTAATTTTTTTCTGTAACGTAATCAGATCTTATTCCTTCTTAGGTAGGCTCCATTACCTTGTACACCATGGAACAGGAAGAAATAAAATGGAAATAAATTGAAAAGCTATTGGAAATAAAGTTGGAAATAAAAAGTGAAACTCTGAAAAATGTCCACAGTACCAGTTCTCCTCACTTTCCTTCCCTGCCCCAATGTGCCAGTCTCATGATAGAAGTCTAAAATCCAGCACTCTTGAATTGCCCCTGCTTATGACAAATTTGGGGTTGAAGTTAGGGCTAGTCAGGGGCTAGTCAGGGAATATGGACCACAATTTTGGCACATCTCCCAATTTGAATCATTCTTACACTATATATTTCCAAAGGACAATGTTTTCTTTTGTCCTGTGCAGCACTGTTCACATAGACAGCACTTTAATAATGATGCACTGTGAGGTTAAAAGGAGTCTAGTACTGGGAATACTGGTGGAATGGGGCTGAAAGTTAAGAATGAACTAAAGAAGTGCAACTGAAGCATTTGTTAACAGATGTATATATAAATATATTCCTCAGTATTTAGAGGAGCTTTCTCTTTGTTTTGGGCTAACTTTTACTTTCATTAATGAGAATAATGCGTTTCCATCAAAGAAAGCACAGTCCTTTGAAACTGAAACATGAAAAACTATCCTGCAGTTCTTTTTGTCTCTATTTATTATTTTTTCAAAGGGAAAAATCCATTAAGATTGTAGCAGCAGTTTTATTTGACAGGAGAAGTGGTAACACTTTACTGTCTCCCAAGTGTGGAGCTGTGCCTGTGTTTATTTTTAAGTATAATGCCAGTGGCCTGATCTATGATGCAGCAACTGCTTTTGGTTGAGATAACTTCCCTAGAACATGTCATTTTAGATTACCTTTTGCCTGATGAGCATATGAAACATCTTTCTTTGGATGTGGCAGTAAAAGAAATGTCTGTCATTCCTAAATAAGAGGTGCCACTATTTCACATCAAAGTTGTGGATCCTAAAAAGTAGCAGAAGTCTTATATATACAGATAATATAGTCTTATATATGTAGATAATGTTTCTTCTTTTAAGGTTTTACGTATTCAGATGTGTGATGTATGGAAGCTTACTTGCATGTGTTCTGGATTGAATCAAGTCTTACCAAGGTCAGTGTAAATAACTTTAACTGTAGCTACTTGGATGAAATATGGTGGGCCAGACTCAATTCCATAGTAAGTAGGTATAGTTTTATCTGCTTAAACCTAATTTTTGCTTATATGTGCCCACTGAAAAAAACATTTGCTTAGCCCTCAGTTCATACATTGATCATCTCTCCATAGAAGTGAAAAAGCACATTACACTGGTCATTAATTAAGATGAGCAGTTAAATATGAAGCTTGCTTTAAATTTTGCTAGGCTAAGTAATGTTTATGTTAATGTCTGTTCTGTTATTTCAGATAGTCGTATTCTTCTTGATTTTTTATTTTAACAGTGCTCTACACACTGTGCAGACTTGCACAGAAATGATTCATGTGGCACAGTTACATTAACATGTATTTGTTGAACCGCCAGTTTGGAGTTCTCTCTTTTCACATATTTGTAAGCACAACATTTCTGTAAATTAAGTCAATTGATTCTAGGTGCTTCTGATGATAAAAAAACAAATTATACTTAGATATGTATATATCCTATGGAGAAAAGTGGAAAACATAGGTCTTCTCCTTATCTTGATTGCCTTAAAAATAAAAAAATGCAAACTATACTTACATATGCTTATAAAAGTATAGTTTGTATATATACATATATATGCCCTAGTTTTGTCCCAGTGTAGAATTTAACAAATATACATAGAAAAGATATGCATGACATTTCCTAATCTGCTCTTGTAAGAAGCTATGAAAATGACTTCTTATTAAAGCTTGTTTTCTGTATGACAGGTATGCAGTGAATGATAGATTGTTGCTTGTAAACATTTTGGCACTCACTTCATTTCCTGGCGATGCTGCATCTTGGACATTTGCAAGTTCTAGGACTGATAGTAACACAGCGCTAACTGAAAGAATCATTTTTCAAAACAAATAGTATCTGCAAATTGAGATGAGACCAAGTTTATTTGTTTTTTAAAAATAGATGGAATAAAGTATTAAGAATATGAACTGTTTACTGTAGGTATCTGTGCCTACATCCTACCATCAGTGAATTATTATCTCTTTCTAGTGAATGTAAATGGCAACAGAGCTTATTTCCATCCTATTTTTATATATATACAAATGTAGTATTTTCTGCCTTACTCTTGAAGCCTTGCAAGTGTAAGTGAATAGTGCTCCTGAAGCACATCAGCACAGGCAAAACTTAAACCTCTTTTCTCCACATGCTGGGAAATGAATGTGTAGGGGTTTGTGGTTCGGCAGCCAGAGCAGCCAGGGCTGACTGCTCCTTTGGGGAGAAGTTGCTGTGAGCCCAGGAGATGCTGTGCAGCAGGGCTCCATCCACTGGCCCATTGCTGGACGGGATCATGGTAATGGGGAAAGACCACTGTGAAGCTGGGAAGGAGAGTTGGCAACTCAGAGTGGAGCTCAGGCCTGCGGATGTCCCTGAGCCACTGCCGCAGTGGGAGGACGTGTTCAGCACCACTGCTCCAGTATCCGAGTGTGCTGCATTCGGGTGCCTCCTCCACTTGGTACCCTGTTTCTTGCTATGTTACAAGTGTAGAATGAAGTTGAGAATTGCAATTGTCTCCTTGGAAATGCTCTGACCAGCAATAATGGGAAATGCTGGAGTTATCATTTGTGAGAAATCATAAAGGAAGGGAATTAATGGAGACATGAACTGCCTTGGGGAATATAACTGCCAACTACAGCAAATATATGTTTGTGAGAAAAGGGAGGAAGGAATAAGGGTAGTACAAACCTTGTCCTTTCACTCCCCACATGTAATAATTTTTTGAGTCATCTTTCTAGTTGTATTACTTCTTTATATGTCTGTTTTACCTGAGTTTTTCTAATCTATATTCTATTGAATGTTACATTACCTGCAGACATTAATTCTAGGCAGAATCAGTCTTAAATATCCAACTCTTAAAAATAAGTGACTTTGCTAAGTATTGTGATGTGATGCAGGTTGATATATTCTGCTTAGAAATGGTCTAAAGCAAAAAGAAGCAGATGATTTTTCAAATATTTGTCTCATAGCAGTTTGACCTTTTAGCAACTCTGTAAAATAGTTTAATTTTCATTACCAAGGAAAATTTCCTGGGATCAGGAATTAATCTTTTCTACACTTGTAAATATTGAATTCTTGAAGTATTTCACATGTAGATTTTGTATGGGAGTGAAGGGAATATGAAAGGACTTACATCTCCACATGATCATGTACTTATATCTGGTGATCCACCTTTTCCTGATGTCAGTCTATGACAAAACATTCAGCAGTAGCTGATTTCATTGCAATATTTGCTCTAGCTTAATCTTTAACCATTTTACAGTGTTATTTTATAAGTCTGGAGAAGTATCATAACTTAGGCTCCAACCTGTCTTGGATCCCCAAATCCACCTCTGAAATGCTCCTTCCCCTTCTGACAAGAGACGGAGCATGTACAGTAAGGCACTGTCCTCCTCAGACACACGGTGGGTATTTGCCTTGGGAGCTCTGTTGGGAACCTGCTGCTCAGGCTCGCTCTGAATCACATTGGACACGTGCAGCAAAGAGCCAGTAGATGGGCTGAAATCGTATTAGTTCCCCAAACCACTGAATTTTCCAGATTATCATATGCCTCTTCCTATTGTGGTTTTGTAGTTGTACCATGTTAATAGGACACACTGCTTCTGTGACTTGGTTCAAATATTTGAATCCTCAATAAATAAATATTGGCTGTCCTTGATCTTTGAATTTCTGTGATAGTAGCCATTTGGGGGATTTCTAGATGAATCTTCACATAAAATGAATTCTGCAGAAGCCTTGTAACAGCAGGTAAGGAAGAATTATTGACATGATGTAATCTGCTTATGAGATAAACTGTAATGTACTGTTCTTGCTGCAGCAACCACACAGTGTTTTTGGTAAAGCCAAAACATTTTTTTTTTTGCTATTGAATACTTTGGGAAGTCTGAAGGTGTCAAACAATATATTGATTAAATCAATCACTGACAGAAAAAAAAATACTATCTTTTGATCTTCAGGCTTAAAGGTAACACTTTAGGACATGGTTTTACACTGGAAATCACAAATGTGCCTGGCATATGTTGACATTGTCTGGCTCCTTCAAAATGAAGACTGGAAAGGGTTCAAATAAAGCTGCTGTTTTTGGTAGGTCTTCAGAAAGCTTCATTAGACCCTGGTTTTTGGTGATCACAGGACCTGCTGCTGCAGTATGACATATTGCAGTCCTTCTCATTAAAATCTCCTCTGCAAGACGAGTCAGGTTCTTGAAGAACTGGGTATATAAGAAACAGAAATTGTGACTTATTAGCAATGCTCAGAATCTTTCATGGGAAAAACAGAGTCAGCTGGCATGTTTGCAAGGTGACAGCAATAAACAGAAGACTCTAATCAACTCCTGAAACACACCAGTAAATCTAATTGATTTAGTGTGTATGTTTAATGATGTCCCGCAAAAGATCATCCAGATTGATTGGAAATTAAAAGTCATGCCAATAGAAAAGACATATTAAGCCTCTTTTGCTTGTAAATCTTCTCAAAATCAACGTTCTCTGAAATGAGGGCTTTCTGCTTCCAAAAAGACCAGAATATGATATCTGCTTTCAATTACAGTTTCTAGTTATCTTTATAATAGTCGACTTGTTAAAAGAAGGCAACAAAAATAAGAAGGAATATTAGAGTTGCAAGAAATACTTGGCAGGAAATGAAACTACAGTGCACTATGTGGACTATAAGTCTCCTGGACAACTGAGTAAAACTTTCCACCAGCACTATCCCACTCACAGATGTAGGCTGCAAAGGTGCCTTCCTATTTAAAGGCATGATGTTTCATGATGAAATTAAGAATCTGAACAAAATTGTGGAAACTAATAGTTTAGATCACACTGCAGTGAAGATTCATGTCTTAAATAAAAACGCTTAAATAAAAAAAAAACAAGACAAATAGCCTCATAACATTTGGTTAAAGTGATGAAACCGAAGGACTGCAATTCAGAAGATTCAGTATTTTCCTTAATAAACAACATTTTTTTTTAATAATCAATCACATGTTAAAATATTTTGTTAATATAATTGTTAATAAATTGTTAATAAATTCTTTCGCTCCCATTCATCTGTCATTTTTTCCTATCACCTTTATCATGAATTATGTTTAGTTTGCAAGTTCTGTTTAACAAGTAATAATCCAAGCAGCAAATTATCATCAAATAATATATTTCTCTAGTGAGAAAAAAACAAACTCAACAACAATAACAACAAAAAAGAGCTTCTTGAGTTTCTCTCTTATTCCATAAGGCTTGACACTAGGAAAGCACAGGGCACAGGGACAAGCACAGGGAACAAAAACAACAAGGCACAGGGAAAAGCTCTAGAAGAACAGGAGGCCTAGCGTTGTCCAAGTTAACATGTGCTGCAGTCCTGCCTGTATTAGCTGATAATCCTGTTAGAAGGGCATCTGTTGCAAAGTGTTGAGCTAGTTCATGGTGCAAAGTAATTTAGTATAGCGATAGTACTGGAGGAGCCTTGCATAGTGCTTTGGAAAGCTATGCCTATTTGACTTTCCACCAGTTGTTTGAGCAATACAGTAATGTTACTCATCTGTATAAGAGAAGGATTTTGACTGTTTTCAAAAGACAGTGGCTTAGGATGCCGTTCCATGGGTGCATCCTAAAGAGCTAATTGTTTATTTTTAATTTTTAAAGGCTTTGTACATCCTGTATGTGTGGAAAAATGTTGTCACAGGATTTCACTGGTGACAATTGGAAAATAATACTCCAGTAAGCGATATGCCAACTAGCTGCTGTGTCTGGAAAATTAATAATTGAATGTTTCATCGGACCCAAGCGTCTCCTCTATTTCTTCATAAGAAGGAGAAGAAATACAGTTGCTTATTAAAATAGAATTGGTTGTGAAAATGATTTGGTAGTAATTGGAGTAGATTTCTGGGAATTTAATGCAGCAGTTACAGTGGTGACCACTCCTACTCTTTTGTAAATTATTGTGTGTGCTTACTGAAGAGTGATTGAAATGCACCTGTCTGACATGGTGCAGGAGTTGGTTGTGAGTAAATGTGCAAATTTGCACACCACAGACAAGGACTTCTTTTCATTTTGAATAAACACATAGATGTTTAGGGGTATAATCTGTTCTAGTCCTGCTGAAACTGTTTATAGTTCCAGACTTGGCAGGAGATAATCTGTTTTACAGATGTTTTTCCTAAAAGACATATTTGAGCTCCTTTTGTGACGCAAACTCTTAAATGCAGGCTATGTGAACCAGCTCCTGCCAAGTATCACTAACCTTACCATCATCAAAATACTTTTCTGGAGTGTATAAAATTAGCTCAGCATAACATCATCTGTTTTTCCCAGGCAAGTGTGATTTTTTTATCTCCATATTGATTATTATAACACTTTTTGCCTCTGTTTAACAGTTCTGACTACAAGATATAATGAACATTCTTATTTACTTTGAAAATCTTTATCTGCCACACAAAATCACAGAATGGTTAAGGTTGGAAGGGACCTCTAGAGATCATCTAGTCCACCCGCCCTGCTCCAGCAGGGACACCCAGAGCACGGGGCACAGGGTGGCATCCAGGCGGGTTTGGAAGATCTCCAGAGAAGGAGACTCCACAGCCTCCCTGGGCAGCCTGTGCCAGGGCTCTGGCACCCTCATGGGAAAGAAGTTCTTCCTCACATGGAGGTGGAACTTCCTGTGTTTCAGCTTGTACCCCATTACCCCCTTATCCTCTCACTGGTCACCATGGAATTTGGCCAGTTTGGTCTCATCTTCGCTACATTCACCCTTCAGGCGCTTATATATTGATAGATCTCCTCTCAGTCTTCTCTTCTCCAGGCTAAACAGGTCTAGCTCGCTTAGTCTTTCCTCATAACATAGATGCTCCAGGTACTTGATCATCTTGGTCGCTCTCTGCTGGACCCTCTCTAGAAGCTCCACATCCCTCTTGTCCTGGGGAGCCCAGAGCTGCCCCCAATACTCCAGGTGCGGCCTCACCAGAGCTGGGCAGAGGGGCAGGATCCCCTCCCTCGACCTGCTGGCAACGCTCCTCCTCATGCAGCCAGGAGCCCATGGGCCTTCTTGGCCACGAGGGCACACTGCTGCCTCATGGTTAACCTGTTGGCAACCAGGACTCCCAGATCCCTCTCTGCGGAGCTGCTTTCCAGCAGGTCAACCCCTAATCTGTGCTAGTGCCTGGGGCTGTTCCTCCCCAGGTGCAGGACCCTGCACTTGTCCTTGTTGAACCTCAGGAGTCTCCTCTCTGCCCATCTCTCAAACCTGTCCAGGTCCCTCTGAATGGCAGCGGGAATGTCGGCCACTCCTCCCAGTTTGGTGTCATGTGCAGACTTGCTGAGGGTGCACTCTGTGCCCTCATGAAGACACTGATGAACAAGTGGAGCAGCCCTGGACCCAGTCCTGACCCCTGCGGGACACCACTGGCCACAGGCCTTTGTACCAAGTAGGTGTGGTTGATGGATCAGGCATCACAGGTCCTCATCTCACGCGTGCAGTTTTGGGACATAACTAATTTAGCAATGTGCAAAGTCATCATGTCTGGCGTAGATGGGTGAAAATATACATACTATTTTGGCAAAACTTGGGCCTTTGTTTACTGCTTAATGGTAGGCAGAGAAACACAATTCAGCATTTAGTTACTACTTGGAGTGTTAGGTAAATTTTTATACTATTTCAGGGTGCTAGTGAATATATTCTGCATTCCAGGTGATCAAAAAAAAAAAAAGTCTCTGTAGAATTATATAGGGTGTCATTTGAAAAGTGATTTTTCAGTCTTTTGAAAAATGGACAGATTACTTCAGTTGTTTTATCTTTTCTATGACTGATGACAAACTTTCTCTTCTGCTTTGTTCTGACAAGTTCAGTCAGCCCATCCTTTCTCACCTTTTATCTTCCTTTTCCTTGCTATTTCTGCCACTTTTTCCTGCTTTCTAGTCTTTTCTGTTTTTTTTTTTTTTTTTCTCCTCCAAGATATTGCCTTACTCCTCCCACTTTGACAATTCCATCATCACTCATTTAACCATTTCCACCCACTACAACCTCCTGGACTGCGGAATGTGTCCTCTTACAATTGTCATAAGGATTTTTATCACCCCAACCCCCTCATATGTCCTAGCTGATATAGCTAGGCAACTGATGGAGCCAAAGCCAATATCTCATTCTCATTCATAAGCTTGAGGTGCTTTGGCCTGTTTGGCCACACTCTTCTGGAAATTGTGTCCTTCCTTGTTTTCCACGACTCCATCTTCTTCTTGGCTTTTACGCCCCTCTCTTTACTTTTCTATTTCAGACATTCTCCTAAAATTTTGATGTTTCAATATCATTTTAACTGATTTTGATAGAGGTCATCTTAGTCCCAAACAAGTCAGAATGCTATTACAAGTTTAATTTTCCTTGTCTATGTTTCTCTTCCCTTTTCTTTCTTTAGTGCGTGACACATGAACAGCTTTTTCTTGAAACTATAACTTTGCAGTGCCTAGTAGTCATCATTCTACAGAATAATACCAGCTGCTGCTGCTTTCAAATAATGTATGATGTTAATTCCCATCAGCCATTTGTAAAATTTCTCACTCATACTTTATTCTCTCCTACTCTTAATTGATGGGAGATAATCTTCATGAATTTCCAGACATGTAATCTGATTATATGCTAACTCTCTAATAACTCAGCGATTCCCTTAAAAAAGAAGCAAATGTTATAAATCCTTACCCATTAGACTGTCCCATACTCTGGCAGCTGTTTGTCATGTTAACATATTGTCCCACTGACTCCTCGTGCTCACATGACTGCATCTTTTCTTATATCTTGGATTTGCCTGTATGTAAATCTTTCAGTGAATATGACAAAATCCCTATTACAAAGGTTTAGTTTTGTTTTGCTTTGTTTATTTTATGGAACAGACTTTGCCGTCAGGCTCCTCAGTGTTAAGATAGTATAGATGTGGCTTTCAAGCTCCTGTATATCTAAACAAGGACTAGAATTATTACCTGTTGATCTCCAGAAATTTGCTATTTTTTATTTTGCTTTCACTGACTAAAATACTCAAAACCATTCATATGTATGTGTGTGAATGTGTGTGAGTGTGTGTGAGTGTATGTGTATCTAAATATAGGAAGAGAGAGAATACTGATTGAATACATATGTGTGTATGCAGGAAGAAATCACAGGAAGAAAATATATATAAATCTGGACTAGCATCTTTAAAGTTACTGATTATCTGTATAGATACATACTACAAGGAACACGCTTTGGAATGCAGAAGAACTGGGAAAATAATCATCTTGAACATGGAGGAAAAAAAATGTTTTCTCCCTTGCCTTTCCCTTTCCTTTTCCCTTTCCCTTTCCCTTTCCCTTCCCCTCTCCCTCTCCCTCTCCCTCTCCCTCTCCCTTTTTCTTTCCCTTTCCTTTTCCTTTTCTTGTTCCTTCTCCTCATTTAACCTGATGAGAGGCTGTAACTGTAGTTGTGTCTGTAACATAGTGTCCTCTTTCTTTACTTGGCCTGAGAAAGCTTGATTGCTCCTGTAGTATGAAATTTATTTATGAAATTTGTTGATTCTTTATTAAACTTTGTTTTCTGTCATGCTATTCTGCCTATGCTTTAGAAGTTGCTGTTTGTGATCTTCTTAGCTGGGAAATGTGCTATCATTCTCAATGTGCCTGTTAGGGAAATGAATGTAAGTCTATAGTAAAGAACTACGAATCTGTCTTTCCACTGTTTCTTTATGCGGTCAAATAGGTTAATTCACTTTATCATATATCTTCAAAATGACAGAAATGATCTTTCATTTGATGAAGCACAAATCTTGTATGTAAATTTTACTTTCACATAAAGTCTCACTAATTGTAGGTTATAGCTAATATAATACACTCAAAATATTCCAATTGCCTGTATTATGTAAAAGTCTTACCCCTTAAGTATTTCAGCTTCCTTGGGCTTTATTAATTTTTAATAGCTCCACACATCTTTAGAGAATTACATTTTTACTTCCTAGAAGGAGTCCAGTTAACCCATTTGGCTCATTTAAACATTTTTGGTGATTGAAAATACCCCATTTCTTAATGTGGTTTTATTTCAGACTTTCTTCAAGTATTATGTTTACCAGTGTAGTCAAGATCCACAGAAGGAGATTTGTGCAATAATTTAAGCTAAATCAGTGCAGCATAATATATTGTTTTTAATGATGTTCTTTAATGACTGTGTTGAGGCGAACGTCATTCTAACTACTGTGGAGCTGCCTGTGATAACCACGGTATTACTGAGGTTTTTCCCCAGTTAGTAAGAGTACCCAGTGTAGTAATAAGAGAAGGACTAATATTTCATTTTCTACTTTCATAACTTCTATTTGAATATCACAGGAAGGTACTATATCAGAGGAAACTTAACTTGTTTAAGGAGAGGAAGCAGCAGCTCATTCTAGTGGTCCATATCTGCTCTAAAAAAAATGACAGTGCAGTTCAGAAGGTTAACGGATGTGCTTTTTGTCTTTCTGATCTTTAATGACGTAGACAACCAAAACAGACATTTAAAAGAAATTGCCATTTCTTTCAATTTCTTAAGTTTTGCAACATAGGTTGAACCAAACTCTTTCAGGTTAGTAAATCAGCAACATACAAAATAAAATAACTTGTAAAACTATAAAAAGCTTAATTAATAAGATAGTTTCCCTGTAACAGAAATAACTTTCCTATGATTTCATGACAGAGAATTGCTCAGGAAAGTAATTTACTCTGACAGGACTTGCCATATCTGAAGATCATATAGCTTAAGGAGAATTACAAATAACAAATAACAATAGTGAGGGCCAGCCTAGATTTTTGGCCCAAATCTGTTTATGAATCTAAGTTTTATTGACTGCATGAGACCGGTAACAGAGCTAAACATTGAATAATTTGGAAATCATGACCAAGTAGCATGTTCACTGTCTATTAATATCTTTCATCCCTAACTTTTCAGCTCTCTCTTTTTGAGCATGAAGATTAATAGATTGGCCTGCCTTCATTTGCACATGTGAGTTTGTTATGTGTTTAAAATAGCTATCTTCATAGTCTCCAAATATTCTATAAATTAATTTTGTTGCAAAGTTGCCTACATAAGCAAAAATTAAACGTTGGATTTTGTTTTGCTTTGTTTTACTCTACAAGAATTGAACTCTCTCTTCTAAGGATAAGAAAGTAACTCAAGATAAAAATATACCTACCTTTGGTTGAAACAAGTTTGGGATTTCCGTTTGTAAATGTGGAATTTCACTTCACATAAATTTCTTTGGCCTGTTGCCTGTGTCACTAGGGCATTCTTTCATATTCTCAATACCTGTAAAAGTGCCTGCCAATGTTCAGCAGACTACTTTGGATCTCTCCTTAGCATTATAGACCACAATTAAATTACAAATGAACTCATTCTCTAGTGCTACTCATGGCATGGCTTTAGAGAACAATGTAGTGGTCTCTGCTGACAGTAAAGCCCACTGCTCTTTTCATGAATAAAAAGCTTACTGCAATAAGTTCTCACCTGAGGAAAAATGTGTGATAGATGCACAGAAATATATTTCAAAAATAATATGTATTTTTGTGTGTGTTACAAAACATAAATACAGGAGCAAAATCTAGGCATTGCTCTCACATGGGCTTTAGAAGTTACCCCAGAGTCATTTTTTAGAGCTGAAAAGATTGACAGTAAGATTCTGCAGTGACCTAGGTAGAAAAGCTTTTTGAGTATTCTTTCACTGCTTGTGTTTCTTCCTTCTCATTCCCATGACTGCTTGATATATTTTTCCCCAGACGGGCACTCTAAAATCCCTTTTCTGATCAAGGAGAAAAAAAAGTGTTTTATCAGCCTTTCCCCCTCAAAATATGATCAGTGGTTTCATTCAATTCTTACTCTTCCTAACTACCGTAACACATGGAAGAATTGTAAGACACCACAGACTAGTATTGAATAGGCTTAATATTTTATCATCATTTGGAATGATAATTGATTAAATAATGTCTTATCACAAATTTCTTTCTGAAATGTTTTCTTCGTAATAAAATTCAACGCTCCCTATTATCTAAGCTTAGCGCTTGTTTACTTTCATGAGATAAATATCTTCTGAATTTAGAGCTGTTAGGACTACCATTAGAGAGTTTGTTTCTATTCTTTCCGTACTGAACATTGTAAGGTTCACACCTTACACACCTGTGAGTGAATGAGATTGAGATGTTTATCACTGAAGGCCTGTTATTCAGATAGAAATAGAATTTAGTAAGTTTGCTTGTTATTTTACACAAGTACAATTTTAGAAAAATTAGATATCCTGAATCTAATTTTCTTCTATTAGTATTCTTTCTTTTTCTCTCATACATGAAATATTTTATTTTCTTTAAACATTTCATATTTGTCACTTTGTCACACAAAATGATATGTTTGTTTGTTCATCTGTGATGCAAATTTGTCATACTTCCCAGGAAGAAAGATAGAAGTTGGAACAGATATTAACCTAGGGACAAATCCATCCTCAAATCAAAATTAGTTATTATCTTATGCTTGAGGTTATCAGACTGAAAGACACATTATTTATTTGAAAAAGGAAAAAGAATTGTCCTCATTAAATTTCATTATTGCTTAATTCATCATGTTTTCTTCTCTGCTGCCTTTTCTCCCACACTCGGTCTCTGAAGGTTATTCTTCGTGCGCACGAAGAATTGGGCTGGTATATCCACAATATATGAGCTACCTTCTGCCTTATGCTACCCACAGTGCTTACAGCTCTTCACTCTATCATGTGCTAATCCCTGTATTTGAGTCCCTGTGTGCTGGAATTGCTTATATTTAATAAACTGATACTAAAGTCTGATGAAACACAGAGATTATCAGAACACACAGCAATTTGCTCAGCAGAATTTATAGGTCTGATATCCAACATCGTGATAACACAAGTTTCATTTTTCTTTGTCTTCTCATACCTTTACAATTTCCTGTGCCCTACAAAAAGGTTAGGAAAGAGTTGGAAAAAGTGGAAAGAGGGAGAAAGAAATGCAAATAACTGGAGTGAGTTATTAAACCACATTGTTCTACTACAGAGATGTTTGTCATATTTAGCTATAAAAGGGAGTAGCATTGTGGATCTGAATGTTGCATGTCCATTAAATAAAGTAGGTTGAATTATGTGAATTTAATTTGAAAATTGGCTTAGAGTTGAAGTTAAATCTGTCCCCTGATCCTAGTCACATGCTTGAAACTTAGAGGGACTATGCTTATTTATGTCTAGGAAGTATCAAGGATATGAGGATGCTGAATGTGCTTTCAGAAAAAAGATCTGTGAAAAGTAAGACTTTCAGTTCTTTTTGAAAGAAATCCACAGCAAACAGTAGACTTCTAAAGAGTTCTTTTTTAGAGAATAAGCTCTAGCCTAACTTAAGTATGAGAGTGTAGAAAAAGGAATATTACTCCTTTCTGTTAAGACTGAAGCTCAGCACAATCTGAGTTTGTTGTTACAGTGTTGCTACAGTCTTGCAATGCAACTTAAATGCATTGTTTCCAAAAGCTTTCAGAGATCCATTTGCTTTGAGATTTTGGATTTTGCTGGAATTGGAATATAATTCTCCTCTGAGCCTTAACTTATAGAAATCATGTTCTTTCATGAACATGAGCTGATAATCTGGAAAAAAAAATAGATAACTCCAACAGACTTTTACCTTGACTTGGTAAAATGATATCCCCAGATGGCTAAAATTCTGAAGGCTTAATTACATAACTTCTAAAGACTATTTTCACAACACTGGAGCTGAGCTTGCATTGTGGTGACTTGTTTTATCTTACAATTCAAATAATATATCTGATTGCTACCACATGTCGTGCATTGGAAACACTGTGCTTTCTCTTGGTTTTAGAAAGCACTGTGAACTACCAGATTCTATTCTCTGCCACAGTAAAAATAATGATTGGAAGGTACATTAAACAATTTCACAAAATTATTCATCTAAAAAAAAAAAGACAAAAATCTCCCCTAAAAATTGATTTCTATTCTAGCAATCAAAATGTTGCTGATTTTAGCATGCAACTGAAAAATTGCTGCGGAAGCACTGGGTATGCTGCTTCTGCACCAGACATACTGGAACGGCAAGTAAATAATGGGCACTTTTTTTCAGACACAGCCTGATTACCCAGTTAAGTCATAAATCTTTGTCCACCTAAAACATTCAATGAAAATTGATTTTTTCCCCCAAGTTACAAATCTTCAAGTACATTTTTGCATCTTGTATTATTATATTTGTCTTCAGTTTCTGAAGGTGTTTCTTAACATATTCTAGACAAATTCCTTTTTAGTTTAAGGCTAAATTCCTCAGCATATCCTCACTAATTTATCACATTTATTGGAATTCCTTATTTACTTCTCATCTAAAATTAGGAAAACATTTTCATCTTCCAAAGCCAATGTGGTTATTGACAAAGGCAGGAGGACAGAATTATGGCACTTTGTATTTGTAAGGATTCTTTTGGTAATCTTAAAACTAATCTTTATTATTTTTACTTCACTAGTGTTTAATATGTGCAAAATGCTTGATAAACAAAAACAGTCAGAAACCTTTCTGATGGAATATAACCTATCATGAAGAGAACCATCTGACAAAATACTTTGTGAGGAGACAGACTTGGTTCATCATCTATTTGTGTTTGTTGCTCTTTTTCCAACATGACTGACCAAATGTGTCTGTGGGACAGTTTAAGACTGAAGTAGCAACAGGAGCAGATCTTGTTTATGTTGAGTTCTCTTTTTGACTGTTCCTCCATGATGTCTCTTTCCTTTTGCCTGATTCATTTTCTCCTCATTCTCCTCTGTTTTTGATGACATGTGAAGAATCATTGATACTTCCCATGATCAGTGTAGCTGAAAGAGTCATCTCATATGGCACATATGTATGATGTAAGATCTAAGATTATATTTAAATAGAGACTTAAGCTTTGCTACACTCCATTTTCTTCCAGAACTCTGTGAATACAACCTGCTTGTAAAAACTCTAGAAAGTTTGGGTGGGAGTAAAAAAACCCAACAGCCAGTATGTTGTTAATGAACACGAAACATTACTCTGTCCATAGTGAGTAAACCATAAGAATTTAAAGCTTGGGGGTGTTTTTTGCCTGCTTGGAGAAGCTGGCATACAGAATGAAAGAAACAATCATTTCTTTTGGTTAAGATTTCTTCCTGGAAGCAAGTGGCTTTCAGGAGCTCTAGATCAGGTATTAGCTACATTCAAATCACTAGTTTCCTATAGATTATTAGACCTCTCAGAATAAATGTGTCACGCACATATACTGCACAAGTGTGTCATACATACATATATTTTTGAATGACAGAAACTGTGGAAAACCTGAATGTGCCCATGACCTGATTTCCCTACTGAGTGGGAAACAAAATATGTAAGGAGACTTTATCATAGGCTAAATGCAGAGAAATACTACTAAGAAAGTTTTATTAATCATTCACATGTATTAAAGCTTTCTCAAAGTCATTATCTTCCTTTAAAAATTTTGCAAGCAGATGGTAAGAATCTTTAAGAATATTACTTCACATACACGTATTTGATATATTCATTAAGTTGCATTATAAGTGAAGTTAAAGATTATGCCTTCATTAAATAATTTAAAGACATATGGATAAATGTCTCTCCAACATAATTTCATTTATCTGAAAAAAAAAAAGTGAATATTCTTTGTGTGCGTATGATTTCTTGAATCTCTGCATCCTGACCTTTGAAGTCAGCTCAGTGATAAGAGAGGGCAGAGGAAATGTGACATTTCATTTTGACTGGAGATCTGTTCCTGTAATTAGTTCTTCTCCCACACAAGGGAGAATCTATCGAAATCCCTATGTGTAAGTCTTGATACTCAGTCAGTGGCTTAAAGGATGAGTTCTGCCACACACAATTAATCTATACTTATCTCTGGCTTCTGTGACCTTTACTATGTACAACTCTGGAATTACCTGTCCCTGAGTAAGGTGCCCGATCCAAACTGTTTCCTATGTAAGTCTCTTGCCATGTAGAACACACACACAACAGCAAGTCATCTAATAGAATTTCTTTTTACTTAATTCTCATGAAATGATTCTCAGAGGCATAATTTTTGAATTGCCAGTCAAGACTGAATTTTTCATCCAGATTCTAAAACAGATGGTGCCTAGTTGATGCTGCTTGTGTAGAGTATTACAGGACGCAAATAAGTTATTCATTTTTTTTACTCTTGAGGAGATTTTTATACTCACGTAGACTATGATTCTTCCCCTACTGAATGTTTGAACAAGCTGTCCAAATACTCCATTGGGTCGTATGCAGTTAGTTAGTTTAGCATATACCAATGGGTGGTATGCAGTTTAGCTGAAAGCCATACTACACAATATAAACCCAGGCAGAGAGAAGGAAGATTTACATAATAAAAAATAAATGAAGTAAATGCTGGTTGACAGTAATGAATAGATAATGTTTTTATCCCTGTATTTTAAAAATATATATTGGCAGTTGTCTGTCATACTAATGTTCATCACCCTTTATGCCAATGAATTCAGAAGCATCTGAGAAACTTTTCAAAAGAGTCAAACCTATTTATGCTTTAAGATTTACCCATACTACAAAACGCAGGAGGTAGAAGTGGCTGAGGCCGTGTAGGAAGTAGCTGATGGAGCACTTAGTTCTGCATGCTATTTGCAGGCACATAAAAGACCAGAAGGCAATTGAGAATAGTCAGTATGGATTTACGAAGGGAAAATTGTGTTCAACTAATCTGACTACTTTCTATGATGAAATGAGTAGCCTGGTGGGTGAAAAGAGAGTAGTAGATGTTGCTTACCTTGACTTTAGTACTTCAGAGTTTTGACACCATCTCCCATAACTTCTTTGTCAAGATGCAGATGAAACACAGACTAGATAAGTGGTCAGTGAGCTGGATTGAAAAGCGGCCAAACTGCTATGTTTAGGGGGTTATTCAGAGGGTTGAGCATCACAGAGTCCATTTGATGAACAGTCACTAGTGATGCCCCCACCATGGCTTGATGGTGGGTCCAAAATTGTTTAATACCTTCATTGATGACCTAGACATGGGACCAAATGTACCCTCAACAAGTTCATACATGATACAAAGCTGTGAGCAGTGTTTGATTGTTGCACTGCTCTTCAGAGGGTGCTCAATAGGCTGGAGAAATGGAAAGGTAGGAATTTCATGGAGTTCAACAAAGGACAGATCGGAGTCCTACATGTGGGGAGGAATTGCCTTGTGTACCAGTATGGTGGCTGCCTTGCTAGCCAGCAGCTTTGCAGAGAAGGTTTAATTCTACACATCTAGACCACAGTGCTGAGGTCTGGGCTCAGCATTAAAGAAAGACTAAGAAAGAGAGAGGCTCCAGGAAAGGGCCATAAATATAACTGAAGGACTGCAGCACCTCTCATGTGAAGACAGAGTGAGAAATCTGGGATCGATTAGCCTGGAGAAGAGAAGGGTCAGGTGGGATCTTACCAGTGTTCATAAATACCTGTCGGGAGACTGTCAGGGGATGGGGTTGGAATATTCTAAGTGGTGGCCATTGATAGGATGAAAGGCAAACGGAAACACAGGAAATTTTATCTGCAGGCAAGAAAACCCTTCTTCACTGTGAGGGTGATTGAACACTGGAACAGGTTGCCCAGAGAGCTTGTGATGTCTTTGTCCATGGAGGTACTCAAAACCTCCATGGACCCAGTCTTAAACAAGATGATAGTGCTGATCCCCAGAGGTTCCTTCCAACCCCAACTATTCTCTGTTTCTGTAATATCTGGTATTTTCCAAAAATTGCACACAAATAGCAGAGGCATTTAAGAATAATGGGGTATTTTCTATTCCCAAGGAAAAAAAAAAATCTATCCTGTATTTGTATTTCATCAACTAAAACAATTTCCCTATCTTCAAGGAAAGCTGATGGGTGTAAGTATTCTTATAGGGGGAAGAGGTTAAAGGGAACTAATCCTCTGCTGCTTAAATAAGATTTGAAATATCAGGCTCTTCTAGATTGCATCTCTTCCTACTTGTGTCTGGAAACCTCATCTGATTTACTCAAGAATATGTTTGATGACGTAATTGTGCAGTGTTGCTTATTAAGCAGCTTATTAATACAGGTGTCCTAATCAAGAGTGTGATTTACAATGCTGTCGTTATTATGTAGGGAACAGTAGGCTTTGTAAAGAGATTTCATTCCTTGTGGTGTGTCTTCTGAAGTCTGGTGTGTCTACTTGAAGATAGAAAACCCGATTTCACTGAGTAATTATATAG
The DNA here is from genome assembly GCA_013389825.1 of Crypturellus undulatus. Lineage (NCBI taxonomy): Eukaryota > Metazoa > Chordata > Aves > Tinamiformes > Tinamidae > Crypturellus > Crypturellus undulatus. The sequence continues at coordinate 474,447 of VWPW01030816.1, read as the reverse complement.
AAGCATGTTTTCTATCTTGTCATGTTGTCTTCCTTTTTTTCTAGAAAATCCACGTAAACATTGGAAAATGTTTCTGTAGTCTTCTTTACTTATTTTTGTTTGTGTGTAAATTAGCAGCTTTTCTGGTACCAGTTTAAGAAGACAGCACCATTTATAGCAATTTAGACATTAATATATGCCCCTCATTTTTGTGCAAAACAGAAAGCAAAAAGTACCAAAGAAGAAATGAATAAATTAAAATTAGTGGGAGAGGTTTTACGGTGTTAGAACAATAAACAAGACAATGTGAAGAAGGTATGCTGTACTTTAAATAGCACAATTTGACCTATTTTTAGATTTTTGTTTTGTTTTTTTTTGTAAATAACTCAGTATGTTCTTGCTCTTACTCACCTGGTTTATGGATGCTCAGGGGAGTTGGACTAGGTGATCTCTAGAGGTCCCTTCCAACCTCAACCATTCTGTGATTTTGTGATCCTGTGATTCTGAGATTTCCACTCCAATTCCCACCGTACATATGTGGGGATTAAATTAACGTTTTCTGAAACCTACAAAGAATTCAGTATGCGTAGTTGCAGGGGACAGAATATAAGGTGATAGAGAATTCATGGTTGACTGTTCCTTGTGTTTGCTCATGCTGCACTGAGATGCTGTACTGAGATGCACTGAGATGTGGCGTTATCAGAGCTAGAGGGACCATGATTGCCCAGGAGAAGTAAGGAACATTGTTAATTACTAGGGTTTATTAAGGATAGTGTTTTATTCTTCTAATTCTAGAGCTGAGCAAATACAGTAAGTTTTACACTTACACATGTTTTCCTGCATGAGTATAATGCAAAAATAGACACAAAGGATCACACCAAGCATTCAAGTAGCCTAATAGATTAGATTGTCACTTTTGTTTAGAATAACTCAAGGTTCTCATACTCATCAGTTTTATGAAAGACCACATGTGCCAGGTAGAAAGAAACAAATTGAGAATATCTTAATGAGATTTTTTTTTAAGTTTTTTGCTTTTTACTGTCTCCTAAGCTCATTACTCCAACATCAGGCAAGCCAGCTGGTGTCAGTGATAGTGCCCTAAACATGGGCCTGTTTTTGATGTTGTCAGCTTGCTCTGTCTCTGAAGAGATGAATATCATGGTGTGCTTTGCAGAAGATAAGACAAATAGATTTTTTCCTACCCTAACATCTTTTGAGAAGCACTTAATTTTTTTTTTTTTGCATGCTGATGTTTAACTACACAAAAGATTGCAAAAGGAATCAAAAGATTTCAGATGTTGAGGCTGGCAAAATAGGTTATACTTAAGGTGAAGTGCAACAGCTATAGACTCTGTCCTATACTTCTCCTGGGAACATGATTTGGGAAGGGGCCACTTTCTTTTCTCTAGTGCTATTTTTGCTCCCCGAAGTTCTTCAGTCCTCCCTCTTTTTCTCATTTGTTCACACCTGAGAATTTGTCAATGGGTTTGAAAGGCTATAGGCAAGGTGAGAAACTTTCAGCAGGATACTTACTTGCTGGTTGTTATAATTAATTTTCAGAAAGAAATGGTCCGTGACTAATTATAATAAAAAGAATATTTCTTTGAATTACACATTGTGCATGCACGTGCATGTGCATTGTGCGTGACAACTAAAACAAAATCTCTTTGCTACAGCTATGTGTTTAGTGAAAGGCCTCAGAATGAAGGCCTTACATAAGTCCTATGCCTAGGTTTCCTCACAGTGGAGCTTCTTTTGTAAGATTGCAGAGAAAGGCAATTTGAAAAATCTCAGAAAAGTGAGATCATTTTAGCTGTTCAGTAAACCCTGCCATGAGTCCCTGTTAAAAATTAAACTTTTTTCCCTCTACTTGTGATTTTGTCTTAAAAAAACATAGCTTAGAAACCTGGATATAATTCCTCGTCCATGGCAGGAGAATTTTATTTATTTAAACTAGCACTCTGAAGCAATCTGAAAGTTGCTTACCTTCAGATAGATTACGTTTCTTTTGTCAGAATTAGGGTAAGATCTTTGGCAACAAAGACATGCCATTCTGGAGAAGACATAAGGTTGCTTTGAGCAGCAAAATTCCAAGAAAATGTGATATTAGCTTCACTGATAATAAATGGAAGAATGACCCTCCTATCTGGCTAGGAATTTTTCAAATTGTTTCTGGTTCTAAAGTAAGATGTTTATTTCCTTAAAAATTTGAAAGCTTTCATAAAATTTTGTATCTTCAACATTCATATAAACACCTTTCTTTTTTTTTGAATTTTGATATATCCTTGACCTCCATGACGTGCTTGTACAATGAATTGTATGAAAAATAATCCAAGAAATAATACATAATGTTAATTTAATTCTATTAGGTAGTAGAACAGAATCTTTCCATCTACCTATGCATCATTCGCTATTCATAGATTATACCCATACTAATCTTTTCAAAATGCTTTCAAAATGCTTTCATGAGGAAACTTTTGATACTTTATTCATTCTTTTCTCTCTGAGCAATTCAGCAATGCTATTCACTTTTCTAAGATGGAAAGGCTATGTTTAGTATTTTATATATTAATAAAATAACAAGGTAATAAAATTATTTTCTAAATACTCTGTGCTGTTGCATGTGCTACCCTTAAAGAGCTGATTTTTTTTTTTTACTTATTTTTTAATACAACTAAAATTGAACTATGAAATTAGTTCCTTCACTGAGCTGTGACTATTAAGGTCTAGTTCCCTTTCCTCTGATGGTACATTTAATTTAGAGTGACGCAAAATTTATTTTCTTCTTCAGTGATCATTGCTACGCTCTTACCAACTTTTAACTGTATTTGTCATCATACTAAGTATCTAAATTTTAACATGACTTGCTAAAGTTTCCTTCATTCCTCGCTGGGCTTGACCATTCAGGTAAGTCTGTGATCTGCAAATTTGTGTTACCTCAGTGCTCATCCCTTTTCCAGTTCATTAATAAATAAAATAAATAACACTGGACCTAGCACAGACCCAGCAGCCACTCTGCTTTTAATCTTTTGCCCTTTTCATCAAATCATTCTTTGATGAAAATGGGTCATTTAATATTAGTTTCCTGTCTCCAAACCAGTTTTTAATGCATATCATTTTTTTTGTATCTCATTTTACGTATTTCCTTTAGTAACCTCCTGTCAAAGACCTTGTCAAAAATCTTCTGAAAGTCTAAATAAACCATATATATCCTTTTCAGTGCATTCATAAAATTCTAATAAATTAATTAAATGTGATTTTTCTTTGCAAAAATGCTGCTAGATAGATATAGAAATGCTTATAATTGGAAAATTCCCAGACTGATTTAGTTTGTATAATGCAGTTAATAGCTAATGTATTTCTGGTCTTGTTAACTTTTATGAAGTAAAAGAAAACATATCTATTAGAAAATATTTCTGATTGGCATAGACACAGAAAAAATAAATTCTTTACTAAGAGCTCTGGAGTAGTTAACTGCGGATGTGCCTTTGAAATACTTATGGCAGTGATCTGCTAAAGGCTTTCCAAAGGCTGCAGTGCAATATCATGGGTGGTATTTCTCTGGACTGTAGTTATTTGCAGAGCAGCGTAAAGCAGAAATGGGCCAAGATGCCATTTAGGATGCTAAGAAGTTGATAGACGTGTTGGAACCGGAGCCAACTGTGCTTGACTGCATAAAGAAAAAAATATGTGATTTCATATTACTGAAGAAAGTGTAAGAACAGTAAAGAATGATTTGGTGCAAATTCTCTCTGGTAATTTTTTTTATGGAAATGGCAAGGGAATAGAAGGAAAGGGAAGGTATTAAAATATGCCAGTTTAGACACTTCATAAAATGATCTAATTTTTGCAGATAGTATACATTTAATCCAAACTACAAGGGATGGAGAAGAGCTTCGAGTAGCCCAGTTCCTTAGCACTAGGAAAGCTCAGTGTACCTTAAGCTTTGGGCTTAATGTGTGAGACATTTCAAAGCATGATACACTTGGGGGCAGTCGTATTTGGATTTGGAGGTTATAAACGTTGAGTTAAGACAGGTTGGATTTCTCCTTCTAAATAAGACTTCAGTCATAAAGCTAACATGATTATTCTAGAGTTATTTTAATTTAACCTTTTTGTTCTAATGAACTGAAGATATTCTGACTTTTAAAAAATATATTGTATCAGATTTGTTTAAAACTAAGGTGGCAGCTGTGTTCAGTGATAAAATTATTTCATTTAGTGTAGATGTACTAATGTTTGTTGTCTAAAGTATTCCACTCTTAATTGTGCCTGAAAAATGTTAGGGTGTCTGTGTAACAAAACATAATTCAGCTTTTACAGCAAGCACAACAGCTGCAAATGACTGAGGACAAATTGCATTGTAGTTATCAGTCTGGCAAATATTAGTTCAAAACTCCCAATGGTAAAAGTGTCTTTTGTAGCAGGTGAACTGATAAAGAAATCTGGGTATGACAAATGTCAGATTTCTTTTTTTACCTTGCTCTGGTGCCTTTTAAAATAACTAGAGTGTTTTAAAAGATATACAGAAGTTTAGCTTTAGCTAAGTTTAGTTTTTTTAAATTAATTTAAATCAAATCATGCCATTATGAGTAGAGTGGAGAGCAGAGGGAATACCTGTTGTGATATGCCCTATTTGAGCTTCAGCTTGAGCTGACAGTCTGGGCATAAAAATATGTTGTATGACTACAAATATCACGTTTGCTACTGGTAAGATTAAATTACAAATACCTATCTGGAATTGAAACTTCATTTTAATTCATATACTCTATCATGCATTTACTTGAAATTTGCCCTGTATAATATCAGAATAATTTGATATGTGTATATCTGTGATAGTGTGTATGTTTTATTAGCTCTGTTTATAATGCTTTTTTTTCTATAAAAAGAAATAAGAAGTAAAATAATATACCTAGTTTTGTTTGTTTCTTTGTTTGTTTAAGCCCCAATCTTCCACTTTAGCAAAAGGAATAAATTGACGTTGTCGTGAACCTCTGACTCTAATATCTGTTTTTTAATGCTTTCAAGAGTTTTACAATAAGGGAAGAATATTGTAAACCTGTGTACTGACTTTTATATTTGATGAACCAATACAACTCTGCTTTTTGGGTCAAACATAAGAAACTCTTTATTTGCACAGGGAGTGGATTTCTCTTTGTTATAAAACATAGAGACCATAAGATATGAATTCTATTAAAAAGAAACCTCCATCTTTGGCCAGATATTTTACTTGCAAGAAAGAAATGTAAGTTTTCTGCAGTATGCCGTTGAAAGTGCAGGTGTAGACTAGTTGTTTGCTTGGAAAGATCTTAATGCTGCCTTTAAACAAAACTCATTTTCTGCGAAATTAAGCACACCAACTGGCTGATATTTCTCCGGAAGTTCTCACAAGGAATTGTGGAGTTACAAGTTTGACGAGAAAGACTGTATTTTTGGGATAGCACATAGAGACTGCTTTGATACAGTGTGCTCCTCCTTTTCTCAGTTACTGTGAATTTGAATAATTGATGTAATCTTTTTTCAGATTTGGATATTGTGACAGAACATTTTAAATATAAAATTATTTAATTTATATACCCTACTGTCTAAAACTTCAGCTTTACAGAATAAACCCAGCAGGAGAGATCTCAAGGCCTCTATAAAATAAAGTAAATAAACTACGTACAGATCTTTCTTTGTGGAACAAAATTTGGTTTCTTTATAGCAGGTTCTTAAAATAATTTGTCTGGAACAAAAGCAGGCTAAAGTGTTGTATTTGGCATAATAGATATAATGCTTTCTTCTCCTATATTCAAATTATTTCTGGAAATCAGGACCTTAAGAGCACAAAAATAACCCAAATATAATATAACATTCCTATAATAGCACCTTGTATTAGCTGCAGAATTAAAGTCTGTCACGACCTTCAAGAAAGTTGCTTCCATCAAAGCTCTTACCAGTGAGTATGGATCTGTTTGGAAGGGCTGTTTTCCCAAGAGCAAATACCACAGCAATACCAAGACCTCAGGTGACTTTTAAGTCAGAGTTAAGAGGTAACTATTAAAAGTACAGAGCATCAAGTTACATTCCTCATTATTACTTCAAAACTATATAGGCAGAATTGCTATGCACTATGATGTAACTTTCATATTTGAAAGATTTTGCCTGAAGAAGTCCTCAGGAACCAAAAGCATTTTAATTACAGCATATAGGCAGCTATGCAGCATGTTTTCTAATGCAAGAAGTGTTAGTGAAACTTTACCAGGAAATTCATTCTACTGAGGATAGTTTAATGTAGTTAATAAACTCATAGGTTTTCTTGATTTCTGAAGCATTAATTGGTGTCACAAATTCAGTCAAACACTTAAAGGAAAAAAAAAGGCAATTTAGTTTATTGGAATGTGCTAAGGATGTGCTGTTATTCAGAAAAAAAAAGAATATGATAACCAAAATGAAGACTATGTAAAATGTAAAGCTGTGTTTAGGGGATTAGCTGCTTGCATTCTATTCTAAAAGCATTCTTAATGCCATAGTTGATAAAGTTTCATGTTGAAAACACACTAATTAAATGCTAATGTGGGTCCATTTTGATCTGGTTCAAGAGCCTAAAATTGACGATTATTGCAATTGATGATTACTGCATTTTTGCTTACCACCATAAAGAACCACCTTGAAGCTCATAATAAGATTTTTTATTTTAGTAAAGGGTAGCTTAAATCTCAGCAGAATATTTAAATAAAATAAATAAAATTTAATGAAATGGAATGTCCAAATGTTATATACTTAATAATGTAGTCAAAACATCAAATACTGTATGTCACATTTTCTAGATATTTGTCAAATTCAAATATTACTGTTATCTATATGTATAAGATATACATAGTTATTCATAAAAAATACTTTTTTCCCCTAGAAAATGCTGTAGTTCTTCTTATTTTTTTCTAAGTGAAAAACAAGATAATCTTTATTTTTTCCATCACGGACATGTCTCTTGTTAAAAAAAAATCTATCTTGTATTCTGAAGTTCACTCAGGATACTGGAGACTGTTACAAGCCTCTAGAAGTAAATGTAGTGCCAATGACCTCCTTAAAACTGCTGTATGATGTGTTATTGATAAAAAGACTGGACACTATAGTGAGTACAAACTGGGGAAGTAAGTTGTATAGATTTACTTTAATGGTTGCTAACTGATTTATGATACTTACTGATTACTTTTTGGAAATTGAAGAGTCTTGCAATTATAGATCATCAAGAACTCTACCTACTTAGTTATAACCACGCAGTACACTTCCCTTTGTTATGTCCTTATTTCCTGTATTAATGATTTTTTTTTCTGTAGTCCTATAGCTACATTTCTGGCATTTGTAATATCTCCAAATACTTAGATTTCATTTCCTATTTTAATCACAGAATAGAAATATTCTCTTGTGCAGATGTGCTAGACTGGCAAGCTTACCTTCTTCGAACAGGTAACAAAGTACTGGCCTTAGTAGTAGAAAGATAATAAATACAGTCTCGGAATGGCAAACAATGACAAAAATCAAGACCATTGCTTTTTATTTAGTATAACGAAATATTTTATTAATGTTTATTCATTGATACCTGCTCCAAATTTAAGAGCAAGTAAGTGAATCTGAGTGAAATATTTGTGGGACGACATGGGGTGGAAATATCTTGCAATAGTACTTTTATTAATACACTAGTCACTACATATGATTTGTCTATTTACCTATGATTTGTCTGTTTAAATGCATATAGATTTGCATCTGTGTGACAGTTTACTTAATTAATTCATGCAGTTTAAAAAAAGGAGTCACAGAATTAGATGTGGAATTAGACTTTTTCATGTAGAGCTTTTGGCAAAACTCTGTACTGTAGGCTGTAATCTATCTCCTAGCCAAAAAAAAAAGGAGCAATAGAAAAGGAGCAAAAGATAAGGGGTAATAGGAACAATTCTCCTTAACAATAAAAAGGATGACTAAAACTCCAATGTATCTTATAGAGTTTCCTACTAAAGAATAAAAATGTGAAACCAAGTGAACTCACATACCTTAAGACACCTAAGTGAAGAGTGCCATGACTTTTGCATCTTTAATAGCAGGAAAGAACAGGAAGACTATAAAAAATCAAGGTCAAAAATCACAAATGCCTAAATAAATAACAATTTTAAAGCAAAGATATTTTCTTTGGCTTTTGTCTTGCTAAGGGATCAATTGGCTTGAGCTCTACAGATGGAGAATGAAAAAGTGTTGCTAAAATGAGATTCAGGGGGAAAAGTGCCACTAATCTATTGCATGGAAACTGACTGTTGGACTAACGGCTATAGTATGGAAGCTATATCAGTTTTTACTTTTGTCATGCAAAAAAAATTGATCTGAGATCATGAGATATTGACAATGGCTATATTTTCATACGCATAAATAGTTTTGATTTCTGATATTCTGATGTATTTCAATATGTATCCATAGCCTAATATTTTAGGCCTTTCTAATACCTGTGGAGGTGCTCACTAATATTTCTGTTGATTTTCTATTGCAAGTTTAAATTCATGTTCAGAACTGAGTTAAAGTACTAATGTTATCAAAGAATCATTTTGGTTTTTTTTTCCCAGCCAAGAAGCAGTAACTTGGAGAATATTTACTTTGAACCATATAATATGCTAATATGGTATATTTATATTCTCTCATATTATATACTCTCACAGATGCTTTTTATTTATTTATTGTATCTAATGCTTTGGGTATGCAGGCAGGCATTATAAAAATACAATGAGAGCACCTAGCCAAATGCAAACCTCCCTTTCTGCACTAACTGGTTCCATTGGATCATACAATTACAGAATAATTTAGGTTGGAAGGGATGTCTTGAGTCTGTAGTCCAACTAGTGAAGTTAGTGCAAAGCAGACCTAACTTCAAAGTTAGATCATGTTCCAGATAAGAGATTTCTGAGAAGCCCTGAAGTTTTCAGGGACCTCAAATATTCCCATAAATTTTCCATTTCTGGATAAGACTTCAATTAATATCTTTTTACCCATGACTTGCACTGCATTTAATTTTATAAGATCTGGGCTTTAGTTTACACACATATAGGACTAGCCTATGCAGCTATGGTACATAAAAAAAGACCTCTGGCCAGACACTTAATTCCCAGTTGCTCTCTTAGGAATGTTTCTGTAGGATTTAATTGGAGATAATTAATTTCTCTATCTGAAAGCCACAGAGGAACTCTTAAAGTGCTGTTTGTGGAGCATGAATAAGCTGAGTATTTACTGAGTAGTTTTAGAAAGTCTTAGGATGATTGTCAGTGAGAAACAATTATAAATAAATTGATATAGTATGGAAAACTGCAACACAGTTGCATCTGTTCTTTAGTTCTTTTTCCCCTTTGAAGATAGCTATTAATAGAAGTGGCAGAGCAGGAGCCTTAATTTTTGTATTTTATATAAATATCAATAGTATACTACAAATTCTAGCTGTTGCTATGATTGGCATTATTCTATACTCTTCCCTTAGAGGGGGCATCTTCTAGGTAGGTTTTACCTAATTCACATGCATGTATCATACATGTTCTCTTTTCCCTGTATGGCTGTCTCTAAATAAAGCAATAGAAGAATAAGAATTTCATAGACACTGCTGAGGAAAACAAGTATTTTTTCCTCATTAGTCTGAGCACAATTATCCCTGTGAAATGTTAGGGTCAAGATAATGATGCAACAGAGCTACATGATAATGTCCAAATCTAGTGTGATAGTAAATAATAAAGATTATTTTCTTTATTTTTTTCTCTTCTGTGTGAGCTAGATACAAAAACTCCTCTAGATAACAACAGAAGCTATCATCTAACTGGGAAAAAACAGACAGATTTCCAGTAACTCCTTTTTTTCAGTGTTATCTACTTAATCAGTTTGGCAAAGTTTATTTGTAAACTTTTCTTATCAAATATATTCAAATATATTCATAACAAATATATTCCAAAAAGAGAGAAACTAGTATTAATCTTAATGGAGTTAATACAGTTTGATACTCCACCTAACTTGAGCTGCACATTTTCCATTGTTGTAGCTGGGCATGATATGAAAAAAGCTTTGCTTGAAGGACCACACCAGAGATTAAGTGGGCTGGAGGAATTCAGAGGGCCAGGCAAAAATCAAGAGGAAGAGCATGAAGTAGAATTTCTTTTTTATTGAAACGATTGTCTAAACTAAACCTACTTGCACTAAATCTCTTATTATTAATATTATTGGAATGCATTTTAAAACTGAAGAATCATTATGCTGCTTGGCTGACAATTATAAAGTGAATGGGACTTGGGAACGGTGAGACTCTAGAGCTACTATAGGATATATTGGTTCTTGCATCTCTCCTGATGCTTTGGGATTTGGATGCATACGAATTTAAAAATGTCAATATGGACTTTGGATGAGTAGTATCATCCTTAGCAGTGTTCATGGGCATATCAGATACTGCTTCTTAACACAAACAGTCTATACTTTTCCATAATTTCTTTTCCTGGAAACATTTTATGCTAGTGTAATACAGGAACGTTTTGCCTTTTAAAATGATGATGCCACACTGGAAATAATTACTTGAGAATATTTTCATCTATGTAAAACAATGATCTTGAGCAAAGAGATGAATCCAACATGGATGAACTGAGTTATAAGTCCTGACTCTCTGATAGCTGAATGGGATTTTCAAACTGACTCTGCCATAAAGGCTTTCAGCTGCGCAGTACTCATTGTTCAATATGCTTCTTGTCAGTAGGCTCTGAAATCAGCTGATAGAATAATACTGTCCATGTATTGGAAGTCCATTCCAAACTATTCTATATTGGCCATTCACTTAGGCGAAAGATTGGCCAAGGGATGTAAGCGCTACTGAGTATCAGCTGTTCCTGCACTTTGTTCTGATTTCCTAAGGAAGTAAAAACTAGCATTATAATACTATTTGTCCATTTTTCTGTTCCCTTGACCCAGGTACTAGTTTGTGAATATATTGTGCAATATAAACCAAAAGTCACAGCATGATAGAGGGATAGACTTGGGGAAAATTGGTCAAAGACATCCAAATGACTGCCACTGTAGAAAGACAAACTGCAGTGTGAGCTCAACAGTCCTCTCACGCATTTGGTTTGCTGGCTAGCATGTTGGCAGACTTGTTAGCCCATCATACCCGAAGCTTGGAGCCTGCAATGGTTTGCTGCACTGATAAGAAAGCACTGGTAAGAAAGCACGAGAGGCACATTCGAAACCCTTTGAAATCTGTTGTAGGGCAACTGAGGGATGTCAGGATCCAGGATTCTTGCAGGTCACGATGCTGAGACAGGGGATAACCATTTGTCAAAAATAGGCTAAGTAGTTCAGAGACTTAATATTTGTAAGTTAGCTACTACTTAAAAAGTTGTTGGCTGGTTAGTTTTTTTGCATGTGACAAGTATAAGTAGAACTAAGACACAATAAATGAATTGTGTTGCCAGTCGTATTTTGTATAGAACATTGTAGGAAAGTGAAAGTCTGATTTTCAACTTTTCTTTCCCAACTTCCTACAATTTTGAGCCCTGGAAACCACTAGGGAATTGTTTGAGATGAACCTGCTAGCACCATCCCATCTGTAGTTACTGGTGAGCAAAATTCAGCTCCCTGGAGAAGAAGGAAGGATCTCAGGTGATATAGGTTAGGTTTACATCTGCACCATGTGTGGTCTGCAGCAAAAAGAAATCTGTCAGCTGCAGAGCTAGGATGCAGAAAACTTCTTGTTTCAGTTGTCCCACAAACTGGCATCACATTCAATAAAAGTAGTATCTGCTCTAAGAGAATGTGGACCAATGGATGTGCTGTTCTGTCATCTTCCTGTTATTTCTGCTGCTGAGACATTACCTATGGAGAAGCTGAAAGGTTGAAAACTTCAAAACTTGCAATCTCAAACCAAAATATTATGTAATAGAAAGTGGAAGAAGTGTAATGATAGTAGTCCTCCTGTGGCCACCTAAAATAAGAACTATTACCTTTATGTCTGAACCTAGGTAAATAATTCTAGGTAAATCATCATCTTTACATTTATGGCTTGGTATTGTTCTGCTCTGCAAAGACACCTTTTCTGAGAGGAAAAACAAACAAACAAACAAAAAGAAGGAAATAAAGCATAACAAAGGGCTGTTTGTGTCTTCTGGTATTCCTAAAGGAGGGAAGGAATGAAAGAAAAGTATCTGGCCACTGTAGTAAAGTTTGGATAAACAACTGAATTAAAGAAAGTTCCATGCTGAACCTATTCCATTGCAGTCATTAGCTCATGCTGTAGTAGTGGTTATATTGGATATTATATTGCATTATCAAGGGGTTTATAAAAGCCTTTTGAAACCTACAATGTTCTGCTTTACGCTATAGTAACCTCATCAGTGTTGTACCAATCATCACTACACTCAATTTTGCCATGGAAACTAATTTAGCTTGTTTGGAGAGTTTATAATAGCATTTTTCTTTGCTCCATTTTCTTTCTAAAATGGTGAGTTACAATGTGGCAAACACAAATCCTTGTGAAGGACTTAAACTTCAATGTAATGCAGGCTGTAGTTCTGTTAGAAGCATTCCTTGATATTAACCTTTGGCATATGAGCATTATGAAAGAACAAAACTTTCTTTTTTTGATGCAATCAGATGAGATCTCTTCCTGGTGAGGATTTGTAGGACATGAATGTATGTTTCTCTATAAAATTGGCTTCAATATTAAAAGGGCTTCAAGCAATGCAGCTTGGATTTTAGAGAATTCCATATGTGCACAAAGATTTTATACACTGAGATTTGTTAACTATGTAGAAGGTCCAGGTGTGAAATGATAATCAGGATCTTAATTAAAAACATGACTCTTCTCCTTAAATGTTTGCAATTTTTTTTGCTTGATTTGCTTCTAAATAAAAGATGATCCTTACTTACTCAAATCTTTAGTATTTGGGGAATCTCTGTATATAGTTTTCAAACCCTTGCAAAGGTGGATTCCTCTTGCCCTCTGCCTGCCCCCCATAGTCATCATTAAAATGGACTGGATCCCTCAGCAACAGAGTGTCTTCTTAGAGGATGATAGGTTGTGACCTCCTCTTCAAAATATATATATATTCTTTTTCTTGGTGCTTTACGATATTAGTCCATTTCTAAATCAAAGGAATTTCAGACGGGCTCTCTTACTTTCTCTGTCCTGGTATTAGTACATTGTTCATATAAAGAGCTTTGCAGTGCTTCTCTTACATTAACAGTTTCAGACTCTGCTTTTCCAAATGAAAGCAAAGGAGATTTTAACCAACATCAATACTTCTGTCTACAAACTTAAATTTATCTGATTTACAAAGAATTAGTGGTCCAACACTTAGTAAAATCATCTAGCAAGCAAAGGGGTCTGAATAGATCCCAAATTATTGAAAAGAAACCATGATTGGCTGAAGAACTAGAACCACATGAAAGAAGAAAAGTGTCTTCTGTATATGTGACTTCGTAGCAAATCTGATGCAAGAGAGGAAGTGCCCTCTACCTAGACTGCTAAAAGAGCCATTCCTGTTTCGGATATGGCATTTTTAATGCATTGAGTGAGGGGAACTTCTAAAACAGAGACTTGCAGTCAGACAACTGTGTGCTGTTATGATTTATGCGTTGACAGCAAATGTTATTTGCTGACGTCAAATTTAAGTTGCCTGGGACTGTGTTCCTGCATATCCCTGCATTGTTTCCTTGTTTATCTCACTCTTTCCTATGGTTCACCATTCAACATATTCTGTGGCGTTTTCATATCTTCCATTTCATCTTCCATCTTCCACACATGCTTGGCCCAGCACAGCTGTTCTGTGATGATTGTGGCTTTATTCCCTGAAAGATCACTATGTTCAGAAACTTTATCACTACAAATGTTGTTCTGCTATATCTTGCACAATATGGCACACAGATGGTGCATATGTAACCCATTTAAAAGTTGTATATGTCATCAATATTAAGGCAATGTTTCACACCCATATAGCAAGCTAAATGTTCCTGCCACAGTGGAGGTGTTTTATTTAGTCTGAAGTTTGGTGCTTTACTTTTTCCAAACTATGACTACTAGGCAAATCAAATCAAAGATCTGCTATAACTGCTAGGATGTTTTGTCCAAGGATGTCTCCAGATGTGTCACTAAGATCATCAAATCACTTCAGTGTCCTTCCAGGTTAATAATGACTCACTATCCTTTACACAAAGGCTTGTAGAGCTAATAATCAGCAAGTCATCTTCCTGTTTGAGGCTAGTGGCAAAGCTTTTGGCATGCAATACCTCACAATTGTATTAAAAGGGGTTTTAAGGGTCTCAGTATTGGTTTAAACAACTTTTCATATGGCTGCTACAGAATTGTGTTGAGAACTAGGGTTTTCTTCAGTTGTTTCTTTTTGCTAAAGTGAATGACAAAAGCCTCAGTCAGGATACTGTTCTAGCCAACCTTACTATCGTTGAGCAGTCTTGCAATTTGTCTGATTTTTGAAGACAGAGAATACAACAAACCTTCTACCCCCTTTTGTCTCACAGTTGGAGAGTGCTAAGTATAATTTTATCAGTATGTCCTTTAAGTCAGAAGTCACAATTTATGAGTGGAAAAATACTATGGCAGTTGCATCTACCTTTCTTTCATAGGTGAGAACAGCTTTAACCAGCTTAATCCCAGCTTTAACTACTGGGATATTTTAGTTTTCCATATGTGGAGGAGAGATTTATAGATTCACATCAAGCTTTTCATTCTAAATATTTCTGCTAGTATGTCATCATATTCAGGTCCTTTCACATTTTAATTGGATTACTTCCTTTATCAAGGAATGCTGATCCCACTTATACCTGAATTAAAGTAAGTAGGTAGTTTGCTAGAAGAATTATTCAAGAATTTACAAGCGATTTTTCTCTATCTTAAAAAAGGCTACTACTGAGCTCATTTTGGTAATGTCCTTTTATAAAAAAGAAAGGTAGTTTGTAGGTAATAAAAGTCATTCATTCTTTACATACATTCTTTACAAACCACAAGACGTTAAACAAAACAACTATATTTTCCGTGTTTTTTTCCCAGTTTCATTCTTTTTCAAAACTGCACTCCTATTGCTTCTGCTGAATGTCTTACATTGAGCTGTTTGACTGGATTTGCCTAGTGATTGTCAAAACTTCTCTTGTATCTATACTGATAGTTCACAGGAGGTCAAATGAAGTCCTGCCACAGGCTTTTGCTGCCTCCCTCAATGCCCCTTCCAGTTTTCCAACAATTCACTGCTAATTGATGAGCTTTCTTTTACTCTAATATTGAAGTTTCCTGTATTCTGTTTGATATTTGTGTTGACGTTTATCCATGTTTGAAGGAAAAAATAATCCTTCTTTTCTTCTGTATTGTCACCTTCATTGTCTGGTGACTGTAGCATAGTCTTTATTTTCCGTGAAATCTAGAGAAAGATAACATGCACTTTGAAATCTTGGATATGACTATGAAGCCATCACCTGATTGCCATTGCTGTGATCTGGATAACTACGCTGGAAGAATAAGCTTTCCTTTGACATTAATTCTGTCTTTTATTGGATATCTTATTTAATCAGTTTTAATCTCTGAATGTGTGAACTATATGACATGAGATTATTCCACTTAAAAACAATACATACATCCCAGTCACAAAAATATGCCCCAAACTCAATTGTCTGGTCCGGTTTTCAGTGAGCTGTTGACACTTAAAGACACAGATTCACTAAAAACCACACACCATGGTAATCTTTAACTGTTCGCAGTTCCTAATCCCAGCATCCTTCCTTCCCCTAGAAATTTACCCTGTTGCTCATATAGCCAAACAGAGTGAAAAAACAAAAATAAAAAAAAACAACCAAACAGAAAGACTCCAGAATGTAGATACATATAGATTCCTTCTATGTAGCCCTGGGAAAGGCATCTCCCCTTTATCCTTCAGGCTCCTGGCTCATTGCTGCTGCCCGCTTCTCTCCTCTGTTCTCCGCAGATGCAGTCTGAGGGTGAATTCCTGGAGCTCCACTCCACCTTTTGGGCAGATAATTGCTAGCTTCATCAGGGAAATGCTGGATCTTGCATGGACATTGATTGCAGTGCTCCTTCCACTCTGGTTTAGCCTCAGCAGTTACAACACAGAGAATTGTATGCAGTATAATAGCTAGCTCTTTCTCAAGTATAAATCAGAGATAATTCTTTTATACTCATTGGAATCACATCAGAGAAAGTGAATGAAGACTAACAGCATACTTTTCTATCCAAATTGTTCTCTGAAAGATACTAAACAAATTAAAGAAATGGCCTAATTATACATACTAGTTTCTCAAAACGCATTGTTGAGGTTTTGCAGATTCCTTGTTATTTTCAAAGAATATTTACTTTGGTAAATGTGTGCTTCCAACTACTGCAGATGTCATTAAGAGTAGTATTTAATTATAATAAGGCTAATACACTTTTTCTTCTACTAGAAAGCAGCTTTGCTTGAGGGTATTAATAGAATTGTCTAACATCTTCTGTTTCTTGAAATTATGTGGATGTCTGTTCCTTTTTCAAAATACCATCAGTTTACATCTTTAGTTTTACATTTTGCTGATTTGAACAGTTTTCGTCCTCCTGTTTCTGTGGAGCTGAACTGGGGACAGGACATCTGAGCACCAAAAACAAATCACTGCAATTATTTTTAAAACAAGTGACAGGGGCATAGCTCTCACCCACTTCACCATTGAAACAGCTGGCATTCCTGGCACATCTGGCAACCTCAAAAGTGGAAAGAAAGTGTCTCCAGGACTATAACTTGCACTTGATGGTATAAGCTGCCTCTTGCTATAAAACCAATACAGTCCCCCTCTCGGATATGGCCTGCATCTTCTCTAAGGTATGAATTGTGGGGTCTCATTGATTCACTCAGTAAGAACGGGAAAAAGGAAAAAAAACCAGAAAGAAACACAAAAGCAAGGAGTAATTTCAGCTTTGCTTGAAATCTCTTTATCTAGGATTGGACTTGTTTTTTGAAAGGAGATGCTCAATTTTAACCACACATTATTTGGATTTACTAGCGATTTTGTTTGTTTGTTAGTAAGTGAAGAGCTTCCATTTCACAAGAAGAAATAACTAGATAAAATGATATGTGTGTTTCTCTACTGGCTTAGGAGTGAACACATGACTTCCAGATGTTAAGAGAGTTATAAAATATGGATGGCTCTGTTTTGTGCCATTGTTGTGAAATAGATGATTTTTCTCTTTAGAGTCCTGTCCTGATTTGAGAATTTAAAATATATCAATACCTCTCTCTCTCTCCCTTTTTTTTTCCTTCAAGTTTAATTTTGATGTGTATATTTCCAGTTGGAAATAAATTAACTTTATCATTTTTCCCCCATAAATTAGGAAAAAAACATATGTAGATGTTCAGAAGACAAGTCCTTTATACGATGTAAAAACTAAAGCTTTTCATAGCTGCATGAGTGTTCTGAAATATATACATGAAATCACTATTCTATGTGATTCTATGAGATCACTACTGACAATTTATTCCTTAGCATTCCTTATCACAAATTTAACTTGCTTTTAATTTTTGGAGCTATAAATCATACTTTTTGAAATGAATGAAATTATTTGCTGGCAAAGCTTCATGCAAATGTTAGGAAAAGCAAGAGAGCACATGTATGTGTCTCTAATCTGATCACTTCCTGAGGACCCTCCCCAAGCATGCATTGCTCAATGATATATTAGGAATTCCTTGACTGGCCTTATTAGCTGTATCTTTTTTGTTGTTGTTGTGAGTATCAAACCTGTGGTCACTCACAAAACACAGGTAATATTTTGAAACAGATATATCTCAGTGTGCAAAGTGCTATTATAAATCTAAGGGATCCAAAGAGCCTTTAATCTCAAAGCAGAAGCAAAACCATAGTTCAATTCTCTTTTCTATAGCCTCTAATCCAGTGTGTTGGGTTCCTTAAATTTCTTATTATGCAAACTTGATGAGCAAACTTGAAGAGTTTGGAAATTGTCTTCAGCTGTACTTGTTTAGATAACTTGCTTGGTTAATATATTCCTTATAGTAAGCTATTTCCTCCTCCTGATTTTCAGAGTATAATGTAGAAGTGGGACCAAAGGACAGCACAAGTTTCAAATTTCAGAGCAGATTATAACACAGACATTGTTTCACTCTTGCATCTCTACTATGGTTAAATATTTCAGTCCTATAGCAGAACTTTGACAAGAAAACAGCTGCACACACATGAAGGGCTAAACATTTTTTTGCCCTTCTAGGTTGAGGACAGCACCTTTTAAATTGATCCCTGTCAATTCCCCCAAATCAGATTATTCTGAGAAGTCACTTACAGTTTACAGATCCTTGAAGCTTCTAAATTACCATCCTGAATGATGTGACAGAGTAATGTAAAGCAGTCTTAATGGAGAAGATAAATTTTGTTCATATAATGTAATCATTAGAGGCATTGGTAGGGAGCACCTGAACATATTATCAACCTGCTTACTATTTTAAGGGAATAATATCTATTTCAACTGTGAAATAATAGTGAACTTAACCCTTCTATGCTGTATTGCACAAGATGGTCTTAATTAAACATGGATCTTTTTTGTATTTTAAGTACTTAACATTTTATCAAGTTAAATGGAACTTATAAAACATGCTAATGATATCTTCTAATGATGTTTCCAAGGAAAGGAGATATTTGAGAAACCTGACATTTCTTGTCATATAATCAAGAGCTCAATGTTGGTAGTTAGATGGAGCTAACAACTATTCAAAAAAGTACTATTTAAATGTATAAATTATGTAGAGATCCTCATTACTCTAATAAATGATTGTATTTTTTTCATTCCTCTGTGCTTTAAAAGAAGTCAAATCACTCCTGCATGTTCTGGTCTTAGGCCTTGGCAATTTTCAACAATAGACATATGAGTTCCAGACATTCTCTGACGCTGCAGGACTTGACCGCCAGTTCGGTTTGTGCCGTTGTTGTGTAGGAGCTCATCCTCCCCTTGGAGACCTCTCCTCTTCCAAAGATTTACAGCATGGTGATAAAATGTTGTTTCCTCTTAAATTTTGGCATATAAAGTTCACCTCAGGAATATAATGTGCTTTTCACAAAATAAGACTATTTGGACTATGGTGTTATATGTGTAAAAATTATCTTTAGGATAAATCTTTACTGTTTAGTTTTCTGAAAAAATAGTTTTTCAACAACATCTTAATGTCTTCCACACACAAAATTCTTTTCTCCTGAACGTTTAGACTGTCTTATAGGTGGCTATTTCTAAAAAGTATGCATTTTTGTACTTGAAATCAGCTTTTGCAGATTCCCTAGTCTACTGTAATTATACAAACACTGTCTGGTATGAGTTAACTGTCATACAAACGACTGTTGGAAAATTTAAAAGGTAGGATTTGTTGCATTTTACTGTAGCCAAAGAAGGACAGAAATCTTTTTAAGATAGCTGTCTATATCACAGTAAAGTTAACATTGGGGAGGAAAGGAGGGAAGGAGAGAGTGAAAAGAGGAGTGAGACAGTGAGAGAGATGGAGAGAGAATTCATTCCATCCTAAATGGGGTGTCTTATCTATACCCACATTAATAAGTTGGGCAATATTGATTTCCTTGTGAGGGTATCTGTATCTTTACATTGGCTGCAGAAGTAGTCTAAATGAATTGCTCAGAATAGATTTGCCTTCCATATCTAAAATCTGGTGGGATGAATCTTATTCAATAACAAAGGAGATTCATACTTTTTTTTTAAAAAAATGCTTTATTTAAAGTCTATTAAAGCTTAACAATATGGTTTAAATTAACATTATTAAAAAAAATGAAGAGGCTGGACTGTGTTAAATGGAGGCTTCATTATTTTGATTCACAAAAACAATTAAATGTTGGCTTTATTTCACTTGAGTGATCTTTTTTTTTTTTTTTCTCTCTCTCTCTCATTTTAGTCACAGGTCAGGAAGTATTTTTTTCCAAATCTACTTTTCAATTAGAACCACATTTCACCTAAGAAATATAGGCATCTACAATCCATTTAATCCATACTTGCACACCATTAATTGTCTCAAAGGCAAAATTTTCCTTTAACCCAAGGACTTTGGGTTGAGAGTACTTTAATCTGAGAATAATTGTTTCTTGTCAGAGAATTACTACTGGGCTATAGGCACTAAAGGCTGGGTACTGTGGGATTTCCTCATGATACAAAACAGAAATGAAAACCCCAAATCAGGTAGGTGAGTCTTGCAGTCCATGTAGTATTCAAAATACATTGTTAACTTGTGACAAGAAGTCATAACGTACCTGACCCTGCAGGTTAATTTTTCAAGTATATCTGACTCTTTCGTGTTAGGTAATCAGGTCAAATCTTTGCCCATCTTATCCCCAGGATTAAGCAACTCACACTCTGTTCTTGTATTTGCAAACCATTAAAGATCAAAAGAAAAGTTTGTGTCTCATTCTCCCCTATTATTCTTGGGAGGAATAAATTTTTGTGTCCAAACCTCAACCTGTTCTCTTAAAAATGCACAGCTGAAGGAGGACTAGGAACTAGTCTTTCCTTTATTAACTCTCTCACTAAAATAGGTGCCCGTTAATAATACCTGCATATAGTCTAAGGTGTTGAAAACGTGGCATGACACCAATTTTGGACATTTCACATATGAAAATTGGAATGATTAAAACTGAATGTCATGGGTTATGGTGAAATTTCCACATGGTAACACAACTGAGCAGTCTGTCCTTGAACTCAAAGTCTGTTCTTGAAGTCAGATACTCCTTGTATTTCCACTGGGAAAATTATTGGTACTTCAATGCATGAGTTAAAGGAGCCTTGATTTTCAGCTTATATAGCTTTTTAAAGTGACATTATTCACTTCCTCTTACAAAATGTTGTTTGTTAGCAATTTTAGCAGAGGCAATAAGATGAAAGTGCTGTTGATGCATTAACTTGTTATCACTCTAAAACCCATAGCCCAATTTTTAGACTTATTCTGGGGAAGCTGATCAAAATGAGTCATCTCCTTTACAGTTAGTGCCCTTGTGGTCAAACATGTGAATGACAGTGTAATTCTACATAACACCATAGTGTCAAAAACAAGAAGATATTCACTGTAGCTAGGATATATAAGTGAAAGAAAGTGGTGACACCAATGTCCTCCCTCTGTACGTACAAGGTTCAGCAAAGTTGATGGGCTCTGGAGTACTATGCACTGTATGGTTGCAATATCTGAATTAAACTGCCTAAATCACCTTATGTAAAGGATGAATTATTACGGGTGGGAATAATTTACACCAGGCACGTTCAGTTTCTCGGAGCCATTAGAAGAGGGAAGCACAGGAACATTGCTTCTAGTTGACTGTAGACAGTCTTTGTCCCTTAAGGGATGTGTATGAGCAGGAGAGAGGTGCTGCCTTTAGACCTGTGATGAGCCCTACAGAGAAGTCCAGCTGTCCAATCCAATTGGCCAAACTACCATTTTCTTTCTCATTTTTTTTTGCTTACTGTCTAAAATACTTCAAATGGTTTTAAGAGTGCTCACCATGAATAGGGAATTATTAATCAGACCAAAGAAACATATGGCGTGATAATAAACATAAAGTCCAGAGGACAGATCACCATTATGAAAACACCACAATATGCCTGTAATAATCCCTAAATGTGCAAGCATTTCATACAAAATGAAACCGTTCCAGCAGGAACAGTTGAGAGATGTAATCTCTTAAAAGCTGTAAGAAGATTTGAGGTTCTTTAGAGAGAGAAGGCTTGAACTTAGGTTTTTTTCTTCCATCCCTGGTAACTATCCTAACCGTAATGCTACTGGAAAAACAGAACAACACTCTTGTTTCACAGGTGACTTGATCTGAAGGGCATGCTGAATTCATGAATTAAAGAAAATTAGACAGTTTCCTGACTAATTTATCACAATTATTTTGAACTGGACACCTGCCTGTGATATCAAGAAGTACGAGGCTCTAAGAAAGCTGCCAAGCTAACATCTTGATCCTTAGGTAACATTACTAGCAGAACTTAAATACTTACCACCTTAGGTGTAGGAAAGGAAAGGAAGGTGGCTATATTGTGGATTTGCCTATCCAAAACTTGCTGTTTGTATTCCTTGAATAAAAAAAGGAAAAAAAATAAAAAGACTTTTCAGAGAAATTAATCGGTAACATATCATATTAATTAACTATCTTCTGTAGAGCCTCTTAGCCTAGTGTGAAAGTATCTGCTGCCAAGAAGCATAAAACTGTTGTTTGTTACCCAGACAACCACTGTAGGGGAAGATTAGGTTAGTCTTCGAGTCCCATTTAAATTGTCTTAAGAGATTAAAAGTGATTTGTCAAATACATATCTCTGAAATCTGTTCCTAACAGAGATTTTAAAATCAGGTAATTGGCAATAATATCTCATGTTCTGCCTAGAATTTCTCTTTTTGATTTAGTTTTAATATGAATAGCAATAAAAACATCCTGCTGCCGCTGTTACAAAGTTTTTTATCAGATGTTCTCTGCATCTCTTGCTCCCCCAGAGAGGACTTATACTAAAGACTGAGAACATGCATGGCAATTGATTTTATGTGCAAATCCCATTATTTTGAGGCAATCCATATGCAAATTTAGCTCCAAATCTGTTGTCCAAGTCCATCTGGCAGACCTTGAAGATTATAATTGTGTTATGTTGGCTAGGAAGAGTTTTTCCTTATCTCAGTGATTCAGCGCAAAATCTCCCTCCATTATTTTTTCCTTCTTTTTTGTCACTTGAATGCACCTGAGGATGGTGCTTGTCCAGCTTAAAAAAAAAAGGCAAACTGAAGCAACCAAGAAAAAATGCTTCTTACAGAGATTTTGCAAGCAGGGTCCTTTTTTTTTCTTCTAATGTTGATTTTCTCCTTGATGTTCCCAAGCTAACCCTTACAACAATGTCCCAGGAAGTCCCCATATCCTGAAAATGCAATTGCAGGAGATAAAAGTCTAGAAATTATGGATAAAGACATCAAAGAAACTCAGTAGAGGTATTCTCTCTATTACTTGCAAATTCTTAATCAGAAATCTGATAATATAAGAGAGTTGCCATAGTAGCCTGATTTTTTGGACTCCTTTGTTTGCCATGTTTGCTACTTCTAGCTATAAGAAAAAAAGTTGCATAAAAATGACAATAAGGCTTTAAAGTTTCCCTGAGATCTGAGTTAGGGGTCTGGAGCCTTTGTTTTTCTCTAACCAGGAAAAATCATATTTAGTGGTTTCTGCCTATACTGAAACTCTTCCTCTTTCATTGCTAGTGCCACTGACTTATCATTCAGAGGCTATTCTAAACCCTAACATTTACAACCATCAGTTATGTATTTTTAACTTCATTTCATTTTTTAGAAATGAAGTTTATCTCCATGAAACTGTTTGAGACTGGCACTGTGATGTACTATTCTGTTTAAAACTGTTACCTTCTGTTTTTCCAGGTGCTTTTCGCTTGCAAGTTCTTTTACATTTTGATATTAATACATTTGTGTTCTGTAAAGGGTTTAAATTTGAAGTTTGCCACCAAGCAAAATAAAGTATGGCACATGGCCTAGGCAGTCACTATCTGAAATGAAAACCAATCGGTAATGGCTAGTTCTGTTTTGTTTTTTCCTTTTTTTTTTTTTTTCTGTTTTGGGGTGGTACTGCCATGGTTGTGTGCAATCACACCAGTCAGCTGTGAAAATCCTTACAGCTGAAGAGGGAAGTTGTGCAGCTGTTTAGGCTGCACTCTTTCTGTGAAGTCTGAGAATGCTGACACTACTAACAAAAAGAAAAAAAAAAGAAAAAAAAAACTTGAATAATGAGAGGTAGAAACTTGCAAGGAACTTGTGACTTAGCTGGCTGAAATGGAGCACTGATTTTCTAGATCTTTGAATTTTTTGAGTATGTGATAAGTTATACTCAAAAAGTTTGTGAATAAAGTGTGTCAGGAACATTACCTTGCCATAAAGTGTTACTCAGCTGGGGTAACACTTCGGTCAGCCAGTGCCCTACAGGTTGCTGTTTGTCTGGACAGTGTGATATTGTTTTATTCGGTCAATACGACACGCTGCCAAACTGGTCTAAAGCAAGACAGAGAGACCAGAGTTCTCGGGCCAGACAGATGAGTCAGGCCAGTGGAGGATAGAAAAATGAATACATATCTTGTCCCTCTCTTTGGTATGGAAACAATTTTACGTATGAGTTTTGTATGAAACATTTCTAATTAATGGTAACAATAATAAATTTTGCATTAGCTTAATAACTTTAACATTAGCTTAAGCAGGGTTTAAATACATAGTGCATAACATAAGCCCTACTCCTTCGCCAATACTGCTGCAGGTATGGTAGTATGTAGATGAATTACGTTTCTCTAATAGGTAATGATAGTAATATCGAATTTTAAAAATATGTGTATTTCTATGGCTTTTATGTGATGATCTAAGAGAAAATAAGGTGAATATTATTAGTGCATATATTCTGCATAAGGGAAAAATAGGTACATTAATACAGGTCTGCAGATAAAAATGCTTGTTTTTTTTCTACATCCAAAATACTAATTTAGACACTGGAAGCAAAGAAGTAATATTAATGCAGAAATCTGCCCCGAGTGACAATCTCAGCTTCTCAGCAGAACTAATAGTTTTGCTGACCTGGTTTAGTTCGCTGCTAGCTACAGAGTGGACTATTCACTACGTAACACCATGCAGACATCTTCTAAAGCTGTTCACTATTTTTTCTGGAGGTACCATCGGCTTTGGTAGTTCTATAAATAAGAACTCTTGTCCAAGGCCCCTTTCTTCCTCTGCCCCTGAAAATATCCACCAACCATAGTCAGGTAGCTTTTACACAGTATTTCTGAGCTTCCTCTCAGCTTTGTTCATGAAAGCACAGCAGTGGAAGAAGAGAGTGTGCTGAAAGCACTCACACAGTGAAAAAATAAGCGCAGAGCTATCGCGGAAATGCTAAGGAAACCAGCAAAATTTTGTGGAGAGGTTGCTTAGAAGAAAAGAAGTGAACAATTTGATCTCTGTGTTTGGTCTGTATTGACTGAGAAGTCAAAATCTCTGTAAAGTAAAGAGCAGGCCCATTGACTACTTGTCACTTAATCCATAGCTTTCAAATCCATATACAACTGTCCATCAAGACCCCTTTAAAGTCTTTAAGGGATCTTTGTTTCAAGGGTTAACACCATATGGAAACTAAAGTAGTAATACTTCTAGTGAGTTTTTCAAAGTGAAATAAATTGCCTCATTATTTTTTAATCTCTGAGCCGTGAATTGTATCCACAGATATATGTTGTCAGTGCCATTTTTCCACACTAAACATTAACATGGCAGACTGAGTAAGAAGCGCCAATGTGACGGGATATATGGAATAAGTGATTTATTAAGGTTTGCAGATTTGAGTTTAAGTGTTTTCTCACCCCTCATGTGAAGTGTGAATAATACTGTTTGGGAGAAAAAATGCTAATGTATTTTTTCCTTTCCATTGATATTTATGGATCTCTTGGCTTAAAAGAGAACCTGTCTTTTTCTCTGGGCTTCTATTGAATACTTATCACCTGAAGTGACTATTTACTTTGTCATTACAACTCTTTTTTTTTTTCCTTGTAAATTGTCTGTATGTGATAGAATTATATGTAACACCTTTTGCTATTGAAACCAATTAAGTATTTGTCAAAAGAAAATGTAACCCACTGTATGGGAGTGTGGGAGGACTTGTGCAACTGTTTCTGGGCATATTCAGCATACAACAAGATGAAGGATCCTTTTCTTTTACAGACAGTCTGAAAAATAGCCCTGCAGAGGATGATATGAATCCTAGAGAAGAGCAGAAAAGCTTTGTTTGTCCTATCCAGCTATGGATATCTGGTAAACTTTCATTTTTCCTCTTTGTACCACAGTCAGAACAAAGATTACAGCCTCTGCACTTTTCTGATGTTGCTTTTAGCACCTAGCCATCTAAAGGCTTCTAAGTGGGGGAGATGGAAAGAGAGTAAAGCCATGGAGATTTTGCAGTTGTTACCTCTTTCAAGATTTTACATTATGAACAAAGTTTAGTTGTTCACCGTGGACACAAAATCCAAAGTACTGGTCCAACATATGTGGAATCTCTCCAATGTGGAGGTCATCATTTCTGACACCAAGCCAAGGCTTGCAGCATCACCAGGACTGGTATGAAATATACTTGATATATGCCTAAATATGCCTGATTTCAGGGCTCTGTTGCCAAGAGGTAGCTCATTTACTGAATTTCCTTCTCTGAGGAAGGAATGGTAGTTTAAATTCTTGTAAACATACTACAGAAGTCCCTTGTATATAGGTCAGATTACATGCTTGTAAGTAATTGCTTGTAGGCCAATTTACTTACCTTTTTGCAAATTTATTTGTATGTTATTAATTCTGTAACACCTTTGGACAGAACTGCAAGTACCTAAATATTCTTGCCTTTGATCTTTTCCATTTTTTTCTCCCGCACTGAGTGTTTAACTCTGTTCTTGAAACTTCAGATTGAAACAAGTATCCTGAAGCTGTCATGATAATACAGACTCTAAAACTGGAGAACCATTAGTCAAAAATCTCCCACCAGAATAGCTTATAGCTCTTTTTGTCCACATGTTGAGCATTTTGTTAGAAAGGAAATCACTGATCTAATTCAGCTCTTCAATACTAAGTTGATTTGCCCTGAGGTATCCTGATGTCAATGTCTATGCTGATGTGAAGAAAGGATTTGAAAATTTTAGAGCCTAAAGGATCTTCATTATTAGCTTGTGCTTGCAGCCAAGAACTTATTGCATCTCCATAGTAACATCCTTGCATACATAGTTGATAATAATAGCAATTTGCATAGGTGGACTGATAGCATTTATAGAGAAATGGAAAAGTCAAGTCAAGAATTTTAAGACCATTTTTTTGTTTGTTTTATGAATGCTATGGGTGAGGCATGAAAATTGTTACCGTTTGGCTAAAGGTGGGACGTAGAATGGTATGATGACTTCTCTCATGCCTGTATCATGGAGCACTAGGTATAGAAATTAATCAAAGAAACAAACTGAGCAAACATAGGACTGTTTTCAGCACCCAGCAGTTGCCAGTTACTAAACTGTATTACAAGTGGAGGAAGTATTTCAGGTAAGTAGGCACTGGAAGAGAAGCTACGTGAGAAAAGGAAGAAAGGGAGAGGAGAACAAGGCTATATCTGTGCAAAATTTTAAAATTCAGTGTCTCATTTTACACAGAGCTTCAAAATTATCTTTCCATTACAAGTTACTTTAATGTGGTATAAAAACTTTAAAAACTGTATATGAGAGTAAATCCAGTTTTGGAAGACTTTGGATCTTCCAAGGGGAAAAAAAAGGCAAACTTACAATCACCAAAGTTTGGTTCCGTGTTGAAACAGTCTCTTTTGGAATAAAATATGCTGGTTGCTAATGTCAAAATTAAATCATATATGACATATTCCCAGTAAAGATAGTTTGAGGAAGACTACACCAATGTGATGGTTAAAATAGAGTATCTCGTCTGTATGTGAATAACTCTGGTGTTGATTTATACTCCGTTTGTTAAGAAGAGTGCTGCTTTTATATAACTCCTATGTTAATCAGTAAGGGAATATTAGTAGCAGTTAACTCAGAATATATGTACAAAAATAAGACAGCTATATTTATACGTTCTGATTCTGAATCGCAAGCTGCCTTCTGAAACAACACCATAACTTTTTGTTGTAGCTCAGGGCTTCGGGAAAATACTTCTGTTGCAGTGTCCTTTCTACTCCATATAGTTGAGTTTAATTTCTAACCTATTCTCATGGTGTTGGGCATTCTTTTATAGCAGTATCTTTGTTATATTGCATTTGCAAGGAACTTCATGCATTTTCATAATACTTTCTCATAGGGCTAATTCATTTTTCACAAAACTCATATCAGAAATAATGCCTTAGTTTCCACAGCTTAGGAATAAATTCCCAGTGGAGCATGAATTGCAGTAAAACCTGACAAACTGACAAATGGCAAGTTGAGATCCAAGCTTCACAGGTACACAAGCGAAATGTAACTTTAGGCAGGAATAAAAGTCAACATTTACAGATTCCATGTAAAGGAACAAAGAAATATATCTAGACTCTCTTTTTCTTTTGTACAGGGTTGTTGAGGATATACTGTTATGCCAGCTTTACCCTTCCTCTCTTTCTGTTCAAATGAAGAACAGAATTCTTTTTTTTAAGGCAGGCTCCAGGAAACTTAGTGAAATATTTTTTTCAGATGTCCAAAAATGGAGATAAGACCGTACATCAAAACTAACAAATATGCAAGTAAAAGACATATTTTATTTTAATTAATAATGTCAGATTTGTAATCCAGTCATTGTTCCAACATGATTAATTTAGGCTCAATTTTAAGCCTTCTAGAATCATCAGTTCACTGCACCACAAAATAAGCCACTTACAAGACAGATTCTTAGTGTATTATCAGTTTAACAGACCATAATATTAGAACAACTTCCTCTCCAAAATTATTACTTTGTAATTATAGAGATAATATTGAGTATAGCTGAGAATGAATTTTGCCACTATTAAGTGAATATTCCCATGGAGCCTTTTTTAATTAATTTACAATTCTTTCAGCTGATCCATGACTCTGCATTGTCAATTAGTACGTATATTATAAACGCACAAACCAGTTAGGATTAAATTTTGGTAACACTTAATGAATTCTACTTTTCACACATAGCCTGACCAAAACAGTCTATTAAAAATAATGCTATTTTGCCTCATTTTTGTTCTTACACATTAATCAAAAGAAACCAAAGATATATTGTCAACAAAGCTATAGAAAGAATTTGAATGAACTGGAGTTCTTGTCATCCTTTTATCATTCTGTTGGTATAATGTACTGCAAAATTTGTTTCTGAGGACAGTTAAAGTATTAAATATGAAATATAATTTGTTGTTTTTTTCTGTATTTTGATGCTTCAGAAGAACACTATCACAGAAACAGAATGGCAATACTAATCCTCAAATTTAGTGCCACTGGGATATTTTTTCTTATGAATAAAAAATGCAAAAGACTCTGATTGACAAGAAGCCTGATCACTGATGCATGACATAGGAAAGCTTCCATGATGAATTAGTTCTTATAATATAATGAATGAGACCACTTAGCATGCTCTGATATCTCATTATTGCTAGGAATAGTTCTTGCTTAGTTCTGCTAGGAGCTATGTTTATCAGTATCTCACATGAATTATCATAAATGTGGCAGAAAAAAAATACTATCATCTCCTACATTTTCTCTGTTTTTATGTTATCCAGGAATAAATAATCAAATGAGTTACCTTGGAGTATGGCTTACTAAGTGCACAAGGGCTAGCAACCAAAGATCTTGCATAATATGTGCCAATTATCTATGTGAGGTACTCATCGAATTTAGTCATAGTTTCAGGATTTTTTTTTTCCCAAAACAAAAAAAAAAGTTGAACCCAGTTTGTTTATCTTTGAACCATTCTTTAATTTCAAATCTAATTAATTTCTAAATTTAAGACTCCTTCAGTCTTGTAGTAGAACTCCAAAATAACCTCTGCTGAGCTACCAGAAAGAGAACTAGTTCTGAGCATCACTTATTTAGCCCATTAAAAGAATAAAATCTATATCCCAAACAAGAAAAAAACATAAATCCTGTCCCTCATTCTTCTTTTGCAAATTCTTCTACTTGCGGTTCTGGTGTGGAATTGCTGTTGATGGTCAGAACATGAATTTCTCTTCTCCTTAAGGCTAATAGCTTGTGTTGAAAGATATGGGAGAACTCCCACCACTTACTTCTGAAGCAAAAAGGAGAAGCAGACTGACAAAGTATTTTTCCTTTGAATATTGTAAATGCTGCTACTCGAGGTTTGTTTAGGATAACACATACACACCACATTTAATAATTATGTGTATTTAGGTTTGTCATTTAGTAGTAAACTAATATACAAATACACTCAAGCTTTCCTTTTGTTTAAGCAGTAAAGCACAGCCAAGAAGTTATTAGCTATTATAATCTATAACTTAATCCTTTGATAAGATGCGTAGTGCTGTTTTTTATTTAAATGTACATCATTGCATTCTTGACTTCATCACGACTTCAAGACAAGACAGTTACTGGAAATCATAATGAAATATGTCTGTGTTGCTGTTCTGATCTGATGCCTTTGCATTTTAATGTTATGTTTACTTATTGTAAAGTGCTTTGGAAAAAGAGAATTTTTTTCAATAGAAAAGCCTCAGAAATGCCCATTGTGACCTCCAAAGCCTTTCATTTTCTTCCCTCACGCATTACATAATCCTAAATCTCTCTGATCCAACATCGAAAGGATCATATGTGCCATTTTACCTTCATATCTTTATATTAAAACATTTTTATAACTTTTGCACTTAAGATATTAAAAACCTTGTCTTCATTTAATAGATGATAGCTCTGCCACTCTTTGTACAGTATTGTGTTTATGTGTAGCAGATTTATCAAACTAAAGCAATTGATGTACCAAGTGTCATGTTTAACACAACAGTATAGAGAATCAGCATGGTCCAAACCTTTTCCTTGCTGTTTGCAAAAAAAAAAAAAACATATCTTTTTAATATCCAGTATGAAAGTGAGATGATTTAACTACTGGTGATCTCTTGCAGAAACACAACCATTCAAGAATACATATACTCTGTAGCACAACATGCTTCTGGGTTGTTACTACTGAGGATGATGTATAAATGACATGAGCTATAGATACACATAAGGTACATATTTTTAATATCCATATTAAAAAATGCAGCATGTATGTAGAATTCTGTATGTTCAGTGCTTTTTTCCTTCTGTCAAACTCAAACAGGCACATTTCTGATAATGCTAATCCTGCTTCCCATCTTTTTGGACTCTTTGATGACTGACAATTGTTACAAATTTCAAACAAACAGGCCTGGGCAGACAGACCTTCTGACGTTGCCAGGATAAAGATGTCATCCAATATTTCTCTTCCTATTTTGACTTGGAGACTGCTTGGTTTTCAATTTCTAGTCAGTGAAATTATCTATAAAATTATTTTTCCCCTTCTTAACAGGATGGCCAATAAAAAGACTTTAAAAAAAATTACTTTTTTTTTTCATTGATAACATGGCAGCTTTGGATGATGCAAGTAAAGCCTTGATCTGGTGTAGTCATAGTGGTCATGTCAACACGAGAAAAAAACAGTTTTTCCTGCACTACAATAAATAAGGAAGTGTCACAGAAACTGGTTCAAAGGTGAATGAACTTAGAGGGACTTCACAAGATGTGCTGGTAAATACCTGTGGTAATTATTCTAGAAATGACAATACTAATCCGGTCTTTATTAATGTAACTGATAACAGAATTTGACCCGCAGTCAAAGGAAGAGAGAGAAGCTTTTCATGTGAGAGTTTAGTTTAGCCTTAGGTATTATTTAATTGGCCTTATAGACAGGCCTTTATAAAAACAGACAGGCCTTTATAAAGACATTTTCACAGCAGGCACATACTGTTAATGGAGAATAAACCTGGATTTTTAGTGTTGAATTTTTCATAATTTAATATCAAACTAGCCCAGAGGGACTTCCCTCCCACCCTGAACTCTGATCTCTTGCAGACAGCTCAAAGCGACTGCATTAGGAATAAAGTCCCAAACACAACGATCTGCAGCCTGTGAAGGGTGCACATGGAAAAGCACTCAGCTCATGTCTTCATTCAGTGTAGGGATTGATTCCACCTCAGTGACTATTTGCTGAGCATATTGCTTCATTCAAATTGAAAAATGTAAAATAAATTATAGTAAATGGAATAATACTATCTCTTATCTAATCTGGCATCAAGATATGATAGCCTTGTCTGTGAACAAATGGAAGATGATAACATAAGTTTCCATTTTGATTCATACCAAAATTTCACTACCAAACGCCCAGAAACCTTGCTTCTGAAAGTAATTTATGCCTTAGGACAAAACATAAGAATTTTCCTGTTTCTGTATAACATTTCTCCAACTGTACGCTTTCAGTAGTCAGCAATTTCAGGACTTCCTGGGCCATGTACGTACTCAGGCTGTCATACTCTGACCCTAGAAATTCTTCCCTAGAAGTCAACCTATTCCTGGTGTCTTTTTCACTACTATGGTCCAAACTATTCCATTTCTCTCCTATTCCTTCATTTTTTTTGTGGAATCTGCTTGGAGGCCTATGGCCAATGGTGCCCTGCAGTGGTCAGTACTGGGCCCAGCGCTGTTCCACTTGTTTATCCATGACTTGAACAAGGGCACAGAGGGCACCCTCAGCAAGTCTGCAGATGACACCAAGCTGAGAGGAGTGGCCGACACTCCCGAGGGCTGTGCTGCCAGAGGGACCTGAACAGGATGGAGAGTTGGCAGAAAGGAACCTCGTGAGGTTCGGCAAGATCAAGTGCAGGGTCCTGCACCTGGGCAGCAATAACCCCAGGCACCAGGACAGATTAGGGGTTGACTTGAGTGTTGCCAGCAGGTCGAGGGAGGGGATCCTGCCCCTCTGCTCAGCTCTGGTGAGGCCGCACCTGGAGTATTGGGGGCAGCTCTGGGCTCCCCAGGACAAGAGGGACGTGGAGCTTCTAGAGAGGGTCCAGAGAAGAGCAACAAAGATGGTTAAAGGACTGGAGCATCGATCTTATGAGGAAAGATTAAATGAGCTGGGCTTGTTTAGCCTGGAGAAGAGCCGATTGAGTGGGGACCTTATGAACACGTACAAATACCTGAGGGGAGAATGTAAAGAGGATGGGGCCAAACTCTTATTGGTCGTAGCCAGTGACAGAGCAAGGGGTAATGGATACAAATTAAAACATAGGAGGTTCAGTTGCTTGTGCAAAAGAGCTTCTTTCCTGTGATGGTGACAGAGCCCTGGAACAGGCTGCCCAGAGAGGCTGTGGAGTCTCCTTCTCTGGAGATCTTCCAAACCCTTTTGGAGCTAGTCCTGTGCCACGTGCTCTAGGAGACCCTGCTGGAGCAGGGCGGTTGGACTAGATGACCTCTAAAGGTCACTTCCAAGCTCAGCCCTTCCATGATCCTGTGATCTGGTTGTCCCTCCAATAATGATGATTATGCAGCTGGAAGCATTGCTTCTTGTCTGTGTGTATTATTGAATAAGAGTTGAAAACAGCACACAGCAAGCAAAGAGGGGTCCTCAGAGGTGATCACTATGAATAGCAGTTAAAATTCAATTTCTTCTCTAATGTATGTGAGGGCCCATGAGGTAAGATGAATGCATAGATTTGCTCAGTGGAACAATCCCTCTAGATGCATGTATAGATCCAAAGGCGCTGCATTTCTCAGATGTCAGGTTTAATCGATGATCCAAGACAATAACTGACTGATACAGTTACAAATGCATTCTGAAAGCCTTAGCCAGTGCTATGCACCTTGTTTCCATGCTAGGAGATCAGATGGCATAGTTTTCCCAAACAAATTCTGCAGCGAGAGGTTAGTTTATTCTGCAACCACCTCTAATATTATTTTATTTAGTCATTGACACATTATTAAAACAGTGAATCTTTCTCCATAAGACAGATGAATCTACCCCCTAGAAAGAGACAATCGGTCCAAAGTATGTGGATGAGAAAGAACAAATCCCACATGTTTCCCAGAAAAAATGTGATATGACTGAGTCACCGGTCAGAGCTAGAAGAGAATTTATGCTGAATCTGCATAGTTGGGATGAGGAGGATCTTCTGCACATGTAGCATAATAAAACTGTGTTTTATTTCAAATCTAAGTGTCAATACTTCAATATGTCAATATTTGTCCTGTTCAAAGTGCATCAATGGGAGCTTCATGGCTTTCTGAAAAGCAAGAGTACCTCCTAGGTAAAATATATAAGATGATCTTTTTTTTCAATTCTTTTTCTTTTTCCCAAGTGGTTTGCACTGAAATAAATGATTTCTTTCTGAAAAACCCTAAAAAAGACTCTTTTTTTCTGTGTCAAAAGGTATAAGTTTAGTGAGAGTCTACATTCATTAGAGAATTAATTACTTTTCAAAGAGTCAGAGTTTGTTTTTGTAAATGTCTACTATACAGCAGTAAAATCAAGAAGCAACTTTAAAATAAAAATGTGAAATATGCTGTAGAAGGAAGAGGTTCAGGAAGAAGAAATTTGGTAATGCAACCATCCCAATATACCTTTTAAATTAGTTTTTTTCAAGACTTCTGGGGCAAAAGGTACCCTAGTCATATCTGACTTGTCAAAACCGAGGATGTAGTTGATTGAATAGTGTGTATGTACCACTTAGGTTGTATTAGTGCCATTTACTGAAGTTTTGCTTGTTTTATATTGCCAAGGGACACAAAGAAATAGAAGCCTTTTTAATTTAAAAGCTACCTACTGGAGTGTCTTAAAATAGTTTCTATTGGAAGCTGCATTCTGTGCAGAATGATCACAGAGGAATAAATGTATAAGTCTAACCAAAACCTTTCCTTGTTGTTTGTAGCTCACAGTCATCGTTTATTTTTCCTGGAAACACTGACTGTCTGTAGCACTGCACTTCATCCCTTGGTAATTTATAAATTCTGTCCAGAGTCCATTCTATCCTGATAAAAAGCAGAAAAAAATCATTTTTCTCGGCAAACACAAAGTGTAGGAGGGTTTTTGTTTGTTTGTTTGTTAGCTATTTAAATTTTTTTCCTTATTTTCCTTCCCACTATTACTCTTGTTGCTACAGTTTAGAAAAGGGGTTTTATCTTTTAGTTAGGACACTAGGTGCTAATTGCCAGCAATAAGAATCTGAATGAAACCTTCTAGCTTTTAACCCATGTGATGTTGGTGCAAATCTGGGCGTCTTTATTAGTGCTACTGTGGGTGAGCTGCCAGGTTTCTAATGCCTTTGCTTAGACTAGTGGCACAAATAGAGATTATAACAAACCTCAGCCCCGGCTTGTGAACCTGGCAGGTCTGTTGCAGGATCCTCAGAAGTATTGGCTGTCAAATGACTCCCTGAATGATCTGTAGTTGCTTCACTCTCTTTAATGTTTCATATTGGCAGCAAAAGTGTTGTCTGAGCTGTTTCCTGGAAATCAGTGCTCTTGACAAGAAGTGGGCTTGATTTAGCAAAGTTCAAAATGAAGGAGCTGAGCATTCCTGAGCTTGCCACAGTTGGAGGGGGATCAACAGAGCCAAAACTTGCCACATGTTTGAAAAAGAAGTTGTTCACTTAAGTGATTTAAATACGCTATGGAGTTTTGCAATTGATAAAGAATTGCATTATTAATAGTTACGCTGATAGTAAACACAGGAGTCAGAGTTAGCTGTTCATATGTACCATTTCTCACTCTGAATCTCTCTGGCATACTGTAAGGACCTTTTCCATTTGGCTTCTTTTATATATATATATGTACATAATAAATATATAAAATTATATAAATATATGTACATATATATATATGTATTTTGTTAAATGAAGGGGTGGAAAAAACTCAATTTTCTTTCTAAGTGGTCGATGTAGACGTTATTTTCACCTACTCCTGGTGTTTGTTGGTGGACCATTCAGAAAAAAATCTTTTATGGTACTCTTGTTTTATTGTAAATTTTGATAGATATTTCAGTTTTTATCCCAAAGATACTAATATTGTTGGTAAATGCCCAAGAAGTACTTTTCTTGATACATTTGATTACTTCTGTTGTCAGGCGGCAGTCATCACTGAGACTGCTCTAATCAAGCAAATTCAATTTTAGGAAATTAATTGATGAGTCAATAACATGTATAATTCTATCTCATGACCAGTTCGCTTTATTAAGAATTAAAATTAAATTTTATAATGTTTGAGACTCTTGTCCATCATAAACCCTACATTATAATAGAATAATTAGATTGTTTTCTTCATTTGTAGAAATTTGCAAAACCTACCAGTCATAGCTATGTGTAATAACTATACTGACTGCAAATTATTGACTGGCAACAAATTATATGTCATTTCCTACATGTTATTTGGAACAATTAATACAACATGGAATTCTGAAGGTTGGCTTTGAAAAATTGCTAGAAGTTGAATGGCTGTATAATTTACAGTAATATTCTACTGAGAGGAAGGAGAAAGAATATATACACTCTGTATGAGTGTAAGTTCTGAACTGTATGGAACTACTGAACAATAGAAGTGTTAGAAGTCTGTACTTTGTGACTGAAGGCCTGGGGTCAAACTGTGATGGTTGTTGTAGTACTGGCTTGTCACCATTACTTAGACAAACCTTCTTTCCTTAAGTATGTATCTAATGAATATGATTTCTTCTGAATATAATAATTGAAACTATTAAATATATCAAACAATTTAAAGTTAGGTTTCCTATGTAGACCTTTTCCTTCTCCCACTGTAGCTTTATTTCTTTTCTTTTTTGCATATGCATTATGAAATAGTCCTTTTAACTATATAATAATAATTCATAAATTCTCACTTACTGCTCCCATTCAGCTCCTTGTCCTTCAAATGTTTGGAAATCGTTTGGAATCTAAGCAAAGCTAACCGGTTCTCTCCCCCTTGCCTTTCCAGAAGACAAGAATGATGTTTGCTTCCTTCCAGTCCTCAGGAACCTCCACCAGTGGCCTTCCCCAGTGGTCCTTCAAAGAGGATCAAGAGTGATGACGTTATGAGGGATCCTTTCAGAACCTCAGTCAAGTTCCATAAGAGTATTTGTTCTTCTGAGCAAGATGAGTTTTGGTCTCCTCTAGAGTGGTGCACAAGTGTATCTTTTTTTTAGCTGGTTGGATATTGTTTGCAAATTTTAGCAAAGCAAGTCAGCTCTTCCTCCACAAGATTTTCCCCTTCCCTGTCTTGTTGCTGGGAAGAGTAGCAAAAGTTTCTTCTTTGCATTTGTCAGCACAGTTTATGCAATTTTTTGGTTTTGGTTGTTCATTCTTTACTTGCCCATCAAGTATAAATTACAAGAATCTTCATAGAAACATGTGGAATCAAATGAAGATTTTTGTGCTCTTTATTGAAGCAAAGTAATAGTTTAATAATTACTACTTTGAATGAAGTTGACTATTGATTTCTCTATTCTAAAAGCCTTCTGAAATACTTCTTTTTGCTATTTGATGTTTGCCTTGCACTGTGTTTTAAAAGTCTAAGGAAGTACAGGTAGGCTGTTACTGAAGAAGAAGTGGGGAAAACAATAAGCTTTTTGCAATATAGACACCAAACCTATATTGAACTTAACCTATGTTGATCTAAAAAGAGCTGAGCCTTGCACATGAACACATGAATCCAACAGGAAAATGCTCATCTCCTAAAAAAAAAAAAAAAAAATCTTTTGGAGTTCTGTAAATGTTTTGGAGTTCTGGTATGTAATACTTTTATTAATGACCTAGATGATGATACTTGAACTTTCAGGAAGTTTGCACAAATTTAAAAGCTGGAAAAAGTGGTTCATATATGAGGTGGCTATGTTGCCATTCTGGGAAACCTCTATACACTAGAGAAAGTGGTATTAGGAGCCTGCTGAGTTTACACACTTCAGTTGCTTAAAATTTAGGTAAAGGTCTAAAGTATATTTTCCTTTTATTTAAACCTGAAATCTTCCCTTGAAAGATTGCTCCTACACTAGTTCATTTTATTTTTCAAAGTAAGGTTATTTTCATACTGAAAATGGCTTATCAAATGTAGTATTAGTCAAAGCTTGTTAGGAAATTTGTCAGGTTTTTACTGGTCTGGAGTAGGGAAGTACAATCTTTTGCATAACAATAAATGATTAAGGAATACAGGTTTTTTAAAGATATTTACATATCTGGAGGGAAACAAATGAACAAACAAAAAACAAAACAAGCGAATAAAACAGTCTCTATGTGTGTTGAAAAGCATTATCTTTGCCTTACAACAATACTTTTTGGCTCGATTTTTGCTGTTTATCCATAGTCCAATGCAAGTAAAATTACAACTGCAGTGTGCAACATCTGATTTTAATAGTGTGCTTGAGCAAATTAAACAAAAATAATGTTTGGCATCAGAATGACAAAAGCATAATCATATCCATAAATTCAGTTCTTTCCTGTGTGCATTATTGCCATTTACGTTCTTAACAAAAATCTAGTTTCAGTAATTGCTATAAAGTATTATCCAAAGGCAAAAAAGGAAAATAAGAACCATGAGGTATATTTTGATTAATTTTTATCTGTAAATAGTTACTATTCATTTCTGACATAAAGAATAATGAGCAGGACTATACATTTTTAATCTGAATTATTCAGTTTATTTTCTGCATTTTTTTTTTCTTTTTGTCAACACTAGGTTCTGTAAAACAGGAAGAACTGGAATTGATGTCACAATAAGCTGCTCATCTGAATGCTCTCCAATTATTTGCCTTAAGAAATTCAGTTTAAATTACCAAATATTTGTATTTAAACAAAGCTATTTAAATATACATGACTTTAGATATTTTACTAGGTTATTTTTTAGAACTACAAGAACAATTTGTATAGCCAATGGAAGTACATGTGAACTGCTGGAAGCAGCCCAAATCACATTGTGTCCAAAATCAGCAGCTGGTAAATGTTAGGAAGCAGAAAACTATATAGGTCCCAGAAAGGTTTGACATTATACTTTGTTTGGATAAGTCAGGCAGTGCTTAACAAGTAGTCAAGTCTTCATAAAATTGAAGATTTGAAGAAACTGTCTTGGTCTCCATACCCTTCCCTATGGTGTCCAATATGGATGGTGTTGTCCTTTGCTGAACACTGAGCTATTTCAGCTGTCAATATACATGACGATGACAACTAGTGTTCTTTGTCCATGCCCCTTGCATGGAATCCATTGTGCAATTCTACATGTGCTTTGGAATCAGCAGGTTTCTAGGTCTGGAATTTCTGTCAATTTGGATTTAAATGCAAGCATTTAGAAGGGAATACACTAAAATTTCTTATCTCCTGTTATCTTCCTCTTGAATTGTACTAGATTTTCATGTCACTGACCTTGAATCTAATGGATTTTCTTCCTGCTGAGTTTACTTCCCTCTAAAAATGTTCCAACTTGGTGATAGTCTACAAAAAGTTGTTCAGTACATCTGTAAAATTAAATTAGATATTAATGTCATTATTTTCTTTCACTTAACTCTATCATTTCATTTGGGATAGTGTCATACTTGATATCTTTACGACACTAAGTGCTTGGCTATAGTAGCATATATTTAGTGACCACAGAATCACAGAATGGTTGAGGTAGGAAGAGACCTCTAGAGATCATCTGGTCCAACCCTGCTGCTCCAGCAGGGACACCCAGAGCACAGGGCACAGGGTCATATTCAGGCAGATTTTGAGTATCTCCAGGGAAGGAGGTTCTCTCTGGGCAGCCTGTTCCAGGGCTCTGACACCCTCACAAGAAATTTCTTCCTCACATGGAGGTAGAACTGGCTTAATTTATACCCATTACCCCTTGTTGTATCACTGGCCACTCCTGAGAAGGGTGGGCCCCACCCTCTTTAAATTCACCCCCTCAGATATTTATATATATTGATAAGGTCTCCTCTCAATCTTCTCTTCTTCAGGCTAAACAAGCCCATCTTGCATAGTCTGTCCTCGTAGATAGATGCTAGAGTCCCTTAATCATCTTTGTGGTTCTGCACTGGACCCTCTAAAAGCTCAATGTCTCTCTTGTTCTGGTGGGCCCAGCACTGCACCCAATACTCCAGGTGCGGCTTCACCAAAGCTGAGTAGAGGGGCAGGATCCCCTCCTTTGACCTGCTGGCAGTTATTGCTTGGAATGCTGTGTGATGGAGAGCTCTGTTGGTAAAACTAGAGGTTTTCTTGTAATTGTTACTGACTTGGTGAAGAATTGTTATATTATGTTTTGGTGTAGTGACATATAGAAATACATATATCTCAAGATGTTTTTTCACCCTTTGACCCTACCTGTGTCCAAGTGTTGCCTTGCTTTTTCTTTTCATCTACTGGTTAATTTTAAATGGTGTCTCTGATTTCTGTGTCACACTGCCCATCTCCATTTTAGAACTTCTTCAGCTAATGTTCTGCATTATTT
Source organism: Crypturellus undulatus (assembly GCA_013389825.1). NCBI lineage: Eukaryota > Metazoa > Chordata > Aves > Tinamiformes > Tinamidae > Crypturellus > Crypturellus undulatus. Next base: position 434,483 of record VWPW01030816.1, on the reverse strand, counting down.
TTTAAATTGCCTGGCCTACTTTATTAAGAATCCTCCTTATTGAGAATTTGCAAAACTACTTTATTCTTCATCCAAAGTATTTTGTGCTCTTCCTCCTTAAATCTCGTCCTATACTGGTTTATATTACTCTGCCATCTACTATTTTTTCCCATTCTCAGTGACTGGTCCTTGCACCTATGCAACATCAGAAGACATTACTGGTTCTTCAGGTAATTCCTTTAATTTTTCTTTCTAAATTTGATTTCATCCATAAGCCTGAATTTAGTGAATATCTCTATGACAACAATTTGCAGATCAACCTCTTTCCTCCTCTCTATTATCTAATTTTAAATATCTATGTCTCTCTCTCTTTCTTGATTGCCATTGACAGTACTGCCATCACGCCTATCACTCAGGCTTGCAAAGTCGTTGTCATCTTCCTCTTCAATTTCTAAAATCTGGAATGTGTTTAAAATCCTGATGTTTCCATGCATATAATAACTAAATATGCTGGTGTTACAGATAATTCTTTCCCAAGTAGCCATATGGCTAAATCTCTCCTCCAGCTTTCTTTGGTTTTGCTCATATGACTCAGAATTCTGCTGCAAGAAATAGTTTCTTAGCATTTTGTTTTCACTCTGTGATTATCTGTTTCACTGGCATTTTCTGCTTGTCTTTGCTTTTGAGCACCAGCACCTATATTGGCTGCTTTTTGCTTCCATTTTCATCCACAATCATTCTCATCATCTCTCTTAGCGTGTAATATCACATCCTTTCACTGCTTTTCTAGTATCTCCCCACTTGTTTCCATGCTCAAATTCACTTGTTGGAAACATCTTAGTGATAAAAAACCATTACAGTTAACTTCTTCATTTTTTTTTTATTATTATGTTCACAAAATTCACAGACAATCAGAACTCCTACAGCACTACCATAATACAAACTATACAACAGCATCATGCTTTGAAAGAATATTCTGAAGATTGGTTTGGTGAGAATGAGCTATTTTGGGGGGAAATAAATTAATATTTCTTCTTAGTAATACTGTTGTTTGGAATAAAATGTATTCCTTCTCTTTAGTGGACTGTTTATGTAAATGAACCCCTTCTGTTTCACTGTGCACACTAAGTCCCACTTCAAATTAACAGGGTTACACTGGTGCAGCTAAGGAATAAAATGAATTCAGAACTCCGAATATTTATGAATACAAAATCACAAACCCTGTGATACGGTACCTTATTTGGTGATCCCTGTTATTCATTTCCAGGAATATTACATTATTGATACTTCTGTCTTGACTTTGAAGTGTTTGCAAGTAGGGGATTGTACTGAATTACCTCACTCTGGCACTCTACTGTAGCACAAAGAATCTAACTATTTGCAGAGGTGCGCAGTCAGGAATATGTATGTAGCAAATCAGAAACAAGAGCTCTAAGAAGAAAACCCTTCAGTCTCGAAGCCAGTGCCTGAAAATGCGATGACACAAAATAATAATAAAAAAGAAGCCCTTTTTTTATGAGCTAGTTTCCAGCAAACAACTGACAGCAAAGACCTCAGAAAAAGTTACATGCATTCTTCCAGCGTTTCATGTAATGGTTCTGTCAGTTTATTTAAAAATAGATACTTCTCCTGTTATTGCATACGAAGGTCTATGATCTGCCATGTGTGTATGTGTGTGCAGTGTGCCAATTGGAAGTGCTGCAAATACCTTCTGTTTTTATTCTTATCAGTAGGCTTTACCTCTTTCAGTTGTGTATGTTACATCTAGATAACTACAGACATTGTTTTTTATGTTCAGTTTTGACCCTGCTGAGGTGGAGGCCAGCCTTTTATATACTATAGGTGCATGTCATCTCTGGAAAATAAGATAAGCAATACTCATACCAAACTATGTGTTTCCAGTCTGGTGAAGTAGTGTGTCTGAGATAATCACTTGTAGAGCCTATCCTGTCCTTGTGGAGTGCCTGCATGCTGGCCTTTTCCCTGGAAATTTGCTATCAGACTCTTACAGTGGCCATTATTTTATTACTGTTAATCATTACACTTCAGTTTGTTTTTATAGTCCTTTTATAAATAAACAGGGATCTAAGTTTTTTTTCAGACTTATCCTCTGCATTACAGCACTGTGAATTTTACCCAGTTTACGGGGACTTTTACCCAGTTTATGGGGATTTTGTGTGTATTCATTTATTAGTTTGTTTGAGCTATGAGCAATTTGGAAGTTGCAAGTCTATTTCATATCTATGATTATCCCAGTATTTGGAATGTTAACCAATTAGTTTAAGAGTAAAAGTTCATAGAATGGCTTAACGGTGAACATTTTAGAAAGGTTTCCCCAAATTGGAAAGATACTGTAGCCTCTATTTTTCTTTCTATTTTTCTATTTTCTTTCTATTTTTCTGGAACCTATACCCATAATCTAATTGCCTTAAGAGTAAGGAAATCTGAAATCTGAAGTCCACATTAGAATCTGCAAAATAGCATTGAACTGAGATTTGATTTAGGAGTCTTGACATGCTGACAGGAAAAGAAATGACCTATTCTGTCTGATTCAATTACCCTATCAATTGCTGAGCCTGGGCCTAATGGAAATCCATTCTGAAATGAGGGTTGTGAGATGCTGTACTTGGCCTTGGCTTTTTGTGATCACTGGCATTTGATCATATCTGGCTTTGGTAGTTCAGCAGTATCCATCACTGAAGATATAAGCATTGGTGTTTTTTTTTTTACTGCATCTTGGAAAAAGACCTGTTAGATACTTCTAGGAGGACTTTGGTACAAGATTGATGTTTACATTGACTGGTTTTGAAAATATAAATTAATTAGAATTTTCTGGGTGATTTTACTAGAAGTAAAACACTTTTTTAAATTACTCGGATATTAGAAGCAAATTCATTCTCAATCAAGATCTTGCATTTTTTCTTGGTAACAAGAAAGGGAAACAGTATTTGAGGGAAATGGGAGGATTTTGTGGTTTTTGGTGTGGGAGGTCTTGTTTGATTGTTTTATTTAATCTTATTTAAACCCTGATGTCCGTAACAGTCTGAGCCGTTTTACATGCTCCTTCATTTTAGCCCATAGGAAATAGAAGGACTAGAAGGTAGTATAGCGTGTTGCTGAGCAGAGAGCATAGGACTTTCAGATATGAATGCAGCTGTTCATGCATCAGACCTGAAAAATTTTATATCTGTTCATACCAACATGTTTTAGTGCTATAATTCTGGAGGACAGAAGTCTGTCTAACTTTGGATAAGTTGGAGAGAAATAAAGCACCATTTTCCGAAATAAGGATTATGGTCATTTCTGACAGCTTCCTTAATGAAAACTTAGAGGTTGTTTATAGCCAAAAGGATTCTTGAGCTCCTAGACCCTGACGAGTTTAATGAGACAGGGAAGTGAGTTTTGATTAAGTGGAAGCTTGCCATTACTAAAAATTTTTATTCAACTGCTTGGAGATTTATTGCCACATGTTAGATTTCACTTCTAAGAAATACCTTTTTTGACAGTCAATGACTGAAAGAGATCTTTTTCAAGCAGATGATCTTTTTTTCCTGCGCACAAGCCAGGCTGTCTGAGAGTTTCAGAGGCGTTTCAGAGAAGCGAGTGTAAAAGAAGTTTGTCGCTGTCACTGCTTGCAGCAGAGGGATAATTTCTATGTCAATATGAGGGACTGTATGTGTTACAGAGTGAGAGCTTCACCAGTGACAACACTGATAAGGTGCTACGAGATGATGGTTCTGGCTGTCTAAAGTGTTTACTGGTTAACCTGCCTTCTCTAATGCCCTCTGCTTTACTTTCTCTTTTTTACTTTCTTTTTTTTTTGGGGGGGGTGCTGGAGAGAGTTGGTCTTTCTTGTTTGTTTTTAAACAGACTCTTGCTTAAGAGCATCATCCATTCAGTTTTCACAGTTAGTATATTTGTTACTCACTGAAAAGGAAGGAGTAACTGAAGTGTGTGAAGGGTTAGAGAAGATGGAGCATCAGTTTTGCCTCATTTTTTCTCTGAATCATTTTGTTCCAAAATAAAGATTAAGTTTAGCTCTTGGAATTAAATTTATCCTTATAAAGCAGTTCATGCCATTTTAAAGTAAGCAGCATGTGTACTTAGGTGTGTAAGTTATTGTTTGAATATGCAGAACAAGTGCATTTTGCTTATCATGCAAAATTTAAATACATAATTATGTATTTAATAATTAAACCCTCCATAAATTGTTTGTGTGTCTGTGTGTCATTCAGGGAAATACTGTATCTCCAAACCCCAGAAAATCTTTGAAAACAGTGCAGCTGTCAGCTCAAAGGAATAAACTTTCAGCATATGCGCAAACAGAATCATAGAATCACAGAATCACAGAATGCCTAAGGTTGGCAGGGACCTCTAGAGGTCATCTAGCCCAACCACCCTGCACACGCAGGGCCACCTAGAGCACGTGGCACAGGGCTGCATCCAAGCGGGTCTTGAAGATCTCCAGAGAAGGAGACTCCACAACCTCTCTGGGCAGCCTGTTCCAGTGCTCTGTCACCCTCACAGGAAAGAAATTTTTCCTTAAGTTCCTGTGGAACTTTTGGTGCTTCAGTTTGTGGCCATTTCCTCTAGTTCTGTCGGTGGGCACTACTGAAAAGAGGCCAGCCCCATCCTCCTCACTGCCTCCCTTGAGGTACTTATAGACACTGATCAGGTCCCCTCTCAGCCTCCTCTTCTCCAGGCTGAACAGGCCCAGCTCCCTCAGTCTCTCCTCACAGGGCAGATGTTCCAGGCCCCTGATCATCCTCGTGGCCCTGCGCTGGACTCTCTCCAGCAGCTCCACATCCCTCTTGTACTGTGGGGCCCAGAACTGGACACAGTGCTCCAGATGTGGCCTCCCCAGGGCTGAGCAGAGGGGCACGATCCCCTCCCTCGACCTGCTGGAGACGCTCCTCTTAATGCACCCCAGGACCCCATTGGCCTTCTTGGCCACGAGGGCACACTGCTGCCTCATGGTCAACCTGTCGTCCACCATGACGCCCAGGTCCTTCTCTGCAGAGCTGCTCTCCAGCAGGTCGGTCCCCAGCCTGTACTGGTGTCTGGGGTTATTCCTCTGTAAGTGCAGGACTTTGCATTTGTCTTTGTTGAATTTCATGAGGTTTCTCTGCACCCAGTTATCCAGTTTGTCCAGGTCCCTCTGGATGGCAGCGCAGCCCTCTGGGGTGTCAGCTGCTCCTCCCAGCTTCGTATCATCAGCAAATTTGCGGAAGGAGCACTCTGTGCCTTCATCCAGGTCATTGATGAATAAATTGAACAGGACTGGACTGAGGACTGACGCCTGGGGGACACCCCTAGCTCAGGCCTCCAACTAGACTCTGCACCACTGATCACCACCACTACCCATAGTAGCATGTACTCATTAAACACATGTTTTTGTTACAGAATCACAGTGAATCACAGAATGGTTAAGCGTTAATACACTTATTGATGTTTTATCATGAAAATGCATCCATGTGGTGGAGTAATGTATGTAATGTGTGCATGTGTAAATTGATTTGTGCATCAAAGCTGTTCTTTCTGAATGCCATCTCAGAATGTCTTAGAACTGTCATCTCCCAGTGGCTGATTTTCACACCTCAGTATTGCTGATGCGTTTATGTGTGCTGGTTGTACTCAGAGTGTTTTCATCAGAACTCTGATACTTGTCTCTGTATTTTTATGTTATTCAGTTTTGAAATATAGCTGTGGACGGGTATCTGTATGTATTTGCTGCTGCATTTCTTAGAACTGCTATGCTCATTTTTCAAAAACATCTGCAAGTCAAGCTTTCTTTAAGATTGATGCAAGTAACGTTGGTGTGTTACAGTGATAGTGCCTGGTCTTTATGACTAATCAAAGTATTTGCTCAAGTTCTTCTCCAATAAACTCATCTGGAAACTCCCAAATTTTCCCAAATTCACTGCGTAAAATGATAATGGCAAAGTAACCTGGGGTATTGACTTTTCTCTGGTGCAAAGCTGAATTGAAGTTCAATGAAGTATAGTAAGAAACACTGAGGGTGTTTTGCCGTGACCCACAAATTCTGTCTAAATAATTAACCAGAACTTTAAAATATGCTAACAATGATGACTCTGGATATTAATTCAAAATGACACCCATTAGTTGATGTTAAATTAAAGCACAAACTGATAATGCACAGAATAAAGCACCCTGAATTCCCTACTGTATTATTGTCAGCAAAACATTTCATATCCATACAAACAATAGAGAGGCAAGAATAATGTAAAAAATATGAGTCTTTTTTCCATAGCTTTTATTTTGTGGAAAATAAAATATAAAATGTGTGACAAACTTAACAATTTCAACAGGAAATTAAACTCATGTTTCCTTTAATCCTTAACATACAGCATCTTCGAAATTTGAAGGATTAACCCCAAAACCTGAAATACACACACACACAAATTGTCACAAAATTCTGCTCCTAGGAAAACTAAAAGCTCGAACTATGTTGTGATGGCACTTAGGTGGCAAGAAAGCTGACTTCAGTAATTAGCTGGCTCAGAAGGAGACCACCAATAATTTCACAGCAGGGACTGGCAGAAACCACATATAAACCACATCACACTTGTCAGATTGCCATATTGAAAAGACCTCATGAACATTTTGTTGTTTCATTTTCTTTAAGTAAATGGTAAGTTTAGGTAGGTGCAGGGTGAAAATAATGGGTCAAAAAGCCAAACAAACAAACAAATGAAAAAGCCTGCAGGTTGTTTTTTTGAAATAATTATAGTGAATTTGTTTAAATTCTTCCAGTTGAGGATACCTGAAATGTTACTGTGGTCATAATCTAAATATTACCAAAACAAAGAGATAATTTGGGGTTGCTTATTTAGATTTATTGTCCTGTGTCTTAAATGATAGCAATTTTAGTTTGCTGTAATCCCAGTAAATAATCCAGTTCATTAACCTTGAGTTCTGAGAGCATCTACTGTAGGATCAGAAAGACCATTGTGGATACAAATAAAATAATACAGATTGATACCAATGAAGAGGTACTCTTGGAAGTTGAAAAAAAAAGATTTTTTTTTCTGTATCAAAAATACTAAATTATAAATTCTTTAACGTCTGCAAAGTTGCCAGAATAACACTGGAAAATACAGAAAATCTTTAGGAGAGGCTGTTATGAAAATTCATTCTTTACAAACTTAAAAGAGGAAAAGGGAAAACAGAAGCCAATATCCTTAGGAGGATGTAAACTTTAGTGTAAGCAATAAGCAGAAAGCTTTTAAGTAATATGAACAGTCTGGAAAGGGAAATCATAAAAAAAGTTGAAGGACAAAAGACTAAGAAAAAATGAAGAGGACAGAATTACAGGCGATACTACAACTATATGTAAGGATTTATTTGAATAAAGCATATTTTCAATGAACAGAAGAAAAAGATGCTGCCTATTAAAAGAGCTAAGGAAAATTCACTACTATAGCTGAAGAACATGTTATTTTGTTTCACAAAGAGGAGTAAAAGGACAGCTACGTGGTTTTAAAATTAGGCCAATATGTCCATTGAAATGACTAATAAAGACACCAAGGGAAAATTTTCACAAAATTCAAGATAAGAGCTATTACTATTTCAAAATTGTCTCAACCACTCAATTAGGTAAAGATAATGTGGATTTCTCTGATTGGTGTTTGTGGTATCTGAAATGCTGCCTGCCTATAAAAGTTGTGCCAGAAACAAGACTGTAGATAGAAATCTTTCCACACTTGAGGAGTATTAGAAACGATTCTCAGTACATAGCAAGTTCTGTTGATCCTACAAGATCAGGGGGTTAAAATATGTATTCCTGTCTGCTATTTATTTGCTAGTATTTGTTAAATATTTGCATTTATACTAAGTGCACATTCACCTAAAAAAAATACAACATCCATCACTCCCTCATCCATCACTCAGGCTGGCTATGTGAATGTGCATTGACATGCACGTGGACCTGTGGCAAAGATGAAATTGCAGGGACCTTGTGCTGTGTGATTTCAACTTTCCCTTTCAAATAGGTAGTCTTTTCAAATAGGTTATGTAAATTAATTTTGTGCCTACAGAATATACCATAGGAATGGTATAAATTAAAGCAGTTAATGAGACTTTCATTGGGAGACTACTGAAATTCCATATGCCTAACTGTTCAGAAGCTTTGTTTTTACTGGTCTGTCTTCCAGCTTTAATCTTCCCATTTTCACTATTTCCAAGATTTTCCAGAGTGATTGTCCTAGTAATTTCTGAACATGTTCCTAAAATGATTGAAATTTTATTGTCGTTGTGGTTCCTAAGTGGTCCCCAGGCTGCTCGGAGAAGCTGATTCTTGGTTTGTTTGAAGATACCAATGTTATCCCAATGATAGCAATACCTGCTCCTCTCATATGTGTCTTTCAGCGTGTCTACAGCATGTATTTGAGACCTAGCGTAACTCGCTTCAGAAAACCTCAGTGAATTCTAGACATTGTTATGGAAACTGGAAAGGAGCATGTTTACGATGCTGGAATTCACTGCTGATGATTGAGCTTTGGACTAAAAAAAGATGAAGTCAGTTTTCAAAAGTCACATGTGATTCTGCACAGCATCAAATTTCTCAGTTTCAAGCTTTTTTTAATGTGGCTGAAACCAAATTTCTTTCTTCATATTCACATATTTACTTCAGTTAGTTTTAATAGTGGAGCTATGCTCTTTGTCAGTAAACATCCTCTATGAAGACATATTAAAGCTCTGAAATGCAAGAACTGCAATCTCTTCAAATATACTTGGAAGTCTTCCAAACAAATAACCTTATAACCACATTTTGTTTAATCCTACTAAACTGTGAGATACATTGCATAATCCCCAGTAGAGATTTTCACTCTAAGTCTGTCATCTTACGATTTACAAAAATAGACAGCTAATTCCATTTAGTACCACAGACCCTATAGCATTTTACTTAGGAGATTTAAAAAAAAAAAGAAAAAATCCGTTAAAAAAATATGATTTTAATGCTTTAACAAGCTACATTTTTTTTCCTAGAATGAAAAAAAGATTTCGATAAAGGAAGCAGATTGATAAGGTAGGTCTGTCTTCCTAAATTTCTCAAATATCAATCACCTAGAGTGTTGATGATCTAATATGGAGAGCAATATAACTATGTTTAGCTACCACTAGCAATTTTTTTTGCTTCCCATAGAGAAAGCTCAAGAACTTTTACACTAAGAGTAGAAGGCACAGATGACTATCAAAATACTTCATTTCTTTCATTTCATGTATTTCAATCACTGCTGTAATCAGTGCTTGATCCCAAGACAGCCAAGAGTCACTTACGTATGTTTTGAAAAGCATAGAAATGAGGTTGTGTCCTGTTGTAAAAAGGGGTGTAATGTTCAATGAATGTCCTAGAAACATGGGTTCCCAGGATGCAGCTGAATATGCTTAAAAAGCCCAGGCAAAGCTCATAGGGCATGGACCGTCTGTGCAGATCTAAACTCAGATTTGTGGACTCCTTTCTTCTTTGCATCTTGGCGAGTACATTAATCAAATGTGTTGAGCAAGTACATTAGGAGCACTCACATGGACTAATGTGTAGCTGGTGTAATTCTCTGACTGTGTTTTCAACTGGATTTACAAAACCTGAGTGCCATGAAAGATCTGACGCCAAATCTTTTAAAACAAAATTTAGCTTTCTGGCTCCAGTTCAGGAGCCAGTGCAATGGTCTGTACTGCCAGTTGTTGCAAAGAGAATGTATGGAGTGAACTCTTGCAGTATCCTGAATTCTGCAACTATCATGCCTCAGGGATTGCAGCTAGACGTGTTAGATTGCCAATATATAGACACACTCATAATATACCTCAAGATGAGGTATGACATGGATTCATGTGACTTCTTCCAGGGATTAAATAAGATAAATTAATTCCATCAAATGCTACATGCTAAAGTTAATTTTATTTCTAATTTTTAGAAGTATGCAGACGGATAGATTTCTGTGTCTCTGCTTCATGCCTTGTGTTTGGATCTGTGGGATATGAGCTGATTATGCACTGTGTTATTTAAATACAACATTAGCAGAGAACTGCTTAAATTAAGGCAGATTATAATAAAAATACTTTAGACATAGGGTCTAAAATCTCTTCAGTAACTCCTGGTGCTGAAAGATTTCTGTCCTCTTGTACAGTACAACAGCTCTGATAATGAGTCTCTCCATGCTTTCACTTCCATGACATAACATGGTGTGTTCCTCATCACGATTCATATCAATGTGGAACTGCTAATAGCTGAGATATTCCATCTACTTTTCTTTGAATATCTTCATTGCCATGTGAAGACAAATTGCATGTCTGACCTGGGGGAAATTATCCTCTCTTTGTCTTTATCAACCTTCTCTCATGGAGGATTTGAACATCCTGAAATTATATATTGTCATCCCTGAGATGGGAAGACAGGGGACTTCTTTGCCCTAGATATCCAAAAGTAACAGTTTTGCAGTGGTTTTATTTGAAGGATAGTCATAAAAAATGTTTTTTTCTCCAAAATAAGTTATCTTCTTCCTCTGGAAAAAAAAAAAACCTAGCAAACTAGCATCTTCCCACCAAAAAATCTTTCACAGAGAAACTGACATTTTCTGGAAGAGAGTGCCAGATGCTTTGTCTGATAGGGTTTTGCAGTTTGCATGAAACCTTCATCTGCCTATGGGTTTGGATAATGTCTTTATCCTGTAACTATTTGTTGATTTTATCCAATCTATCACAGAAAGATTTGTATGCTATGGAGTGCTGCTTGCCATAACTCAATCGTATAACCGAAATACATCGTGAAAGTGATGAAGACAGGTGCTGGGGATGATTCATAACCCTGATAAATCTTTTTTTAAACACTGCAGAGCTGTAATATTTCATATTTTCATAGCACTTTCCATGCCGTGGGCCATGAAGACTAAAGTTTCCCATTTAGTAATGCAGAGAGCACAAGCTAAGTGAAGAGTCAGAGACCCTAATTTTCCTAAAAGTAGTTGTCATTTAATTTTGAGAAGACTGGTTACATCTTTATATATCCATCAAAAATCACTGGAAGATAGCCTAATTACCTTCTTCATCATTGTTAAATGTAAAGTTTCACCCCTCTTCATGGTAGTCTGTCTCATGAAAGGAAAGGGACAACTTCCTGCAGAATATTGTTTGGGAGGTCAGGGTTTTTGGAAGGTTTTTGGAAAGCAATTCTTTGATCTTCTGACATAAGAAAACAAATCTGGATTACCTTTACAGCTTTTCTCTGTTTTCTATTGATATGCAGGTGCAATTCAATCATCTCATACAGATTTGGGAGCTTAGAAAAATAGTACTGAATTTAATTCTGCCCCTAAATGAGTTATTTTTTCAAGCATCTCCACAAGACTCTGTTATGGGTATTTGTCTAATAGAAGATAGGTTCTGCCTTCCTTCTATTTCATTTTTTCTTGTCCTGTCAGGAAATGAAATAGTTAATTAAAGCTATATAAAAACAATAAGTAGTCAAAGTCAGTTTACTATAAGGCCTTCATTCCTCAGCTGAATATATATTCGACCTAAGATTAATTTGGTGCCTTGCCTATTATTTTACTCAAAGGCTAGGCATTTTTTAGCTCACCGAAGATGATCATAATGAATTGAGCTTGTTCCGCTTCCTTGCTTATTCTGAAGTGACTTCCAGCTTATCATCCATCTCAGCAACAGGTACCTGAGCACTTTCTTCTAAGAGCTGAGTTTCCTGGCTAAATGCCAATGCTCGATTGACGTTTCCTACAGCAAGCAAAGAAAAATAAAAGATATTTTCAAAAGACATAAAAATCCAGTCGCACAGCCTATCTCTGAAGTGTCACCGCTTCTTCGATTGTTCTCAAAAAACAAAGACCCCATTAGTAAAAATCCCCCACCAACAGTGGGGGATTAATATTCAACAATAATTAATATATTAATAATTAATATTCAACAGGGAGATATATTTCCTAATATGTTTCAGCTTGCATTTCAATGTCTGTTAGCATATAACATGGGAATAAAAATGGATATCTGAGTACTGGATCCACAAGTCAATTTTAAATTTTAAAAAGTTAATTTTGTGCATGTTTTGAGGTGAATAGTCTTTGAACAGATATGCATAATCAAGTTGGACACAATTAGAAAATAGGTTCACTGATTTTTATGTTTATTCATATTATGTTATTATGCAGCAAGGCACACACCTCAAGTTTAGTACCACGTCATGTTTCCATCTCTTTTTAAAGCCCTGATTCTCAAAGACTGCACTACACAAGAAGAAAGCACTGGCATACTTTAAATCACTGGAGCATCTTCCGTATTTCATGGACTTGGCAGCAGATGTATTCTTGAACCTGACACAGTTGCATGATAATACTCTGTCCCAGCTCAACATTAAGAAAAAAAAGAAAATAAAAGACTTGGAAAGGTACTGGAAAATACTTGGAAAA
>VWPW01030816.1:402414-421961 GCA_013389825.1 Crypturellus undulatus | reverse complement strand
AAATAAAATAAAATAAAATAAAATAAAATAAAATAAAATAAAATAAAATAAAATAAAATAAAATAAAATAAAATAAAAAAAAATAAAATAAAAAAAAATAAAATAAAATACTTGGAAATGTTACAATTTATCCTAATCTAGTCAATGCGTACATATGATTTGGGGCAAGAGAATAGGCAGCTCATTCTCTAACTGTATAAGTAGCCTGCTGGACCACTTACTGAGTATTCCTTGGTGTCTTTTCATAGATGAACATACTTGCAGAAAAATTCATCTTTTTCTAGCTGCCTTGCCTGGAATATTCACAGCAGCATTGCTGGATTGTTAGAAAAATAACTATAGCAGGTACATTACACAACATGTTGACACACAAACAACCATATTTTCCTTCCTCCTTTCTATAAATTCCCTATTTATTACTAAAACTCAAGAATAAATGAGTGCTGGTTTCCATTTTTCGTCCTCTCTTTCCTAAGTTGCATACCCTCTACTCCAAAGCCAAATTTGGAGAAGCAAATAGTTCACTTGGAATCATATACATCTCCTAAAGACAAAAAAAAAAAAAAAAAAAAGGAGGGAGGTGAGATTTCCCTGAAAGCTCAGCTGCTTTTGAGAACCTTGAATTCAAATCTTATCCTGAATATTGTTTGTGTGCGTGTTTTTCTTTTTTTACCTTTGTAAGTATTTTTCTTCTGACCCTTTTTCTTTTAGATTAGATTTAATCTTGCCAGCACTCTCCACCACTTAAATTCTAATATAATTCTTCTATCTCTGGAGGCTATAAAAATCAAAGTAAGCTTCCAGCTTTAGCTTTTTTTTTTTAACCTACTAGTGTTTGGACTAAAGGGGAGAAGAAAGGAACACTAACAACAGTGTCTCCTTGGCACCGAAGTGTTTAATTCAAAAGACTATGCTGATGGGAGAAAGCCATACTACAGACTTAGTAACTGTATTTTGTATCTGAGTAAAGACATATGTAACTAAGACAGAGACAAGTTCTCCCTATTTCACTCCATCTGTGATTCAGACTCAGTGCAAATTCTGAGGACCATGTTAAAAGACTAATTTCTTCAACCAGAAGATCCTAAAACCTTCTGTTTCTGATATAAAATAAAAGGGAAGAAGGGGAGAATAAATGGGTTTATACTTACTGTTCTTTAATTTTATTTGTACTGTTTCAGTTTGACCGTGATCATCTTTCTTACTCATGACATTGGTACATATGATTCCAAATTGTTACTACTTCTGTATATTATTTTATATTCCTAGTGATATATTGGTGGGATATAAATCAAAATATTTCTAGTGATATATTAGTGGGATATAAATCAAAATATGAATTACAATAAGTATCTGCATGATTCAGAAATCTAGGTTTAAAATTAGAAGGCATAAGTAAGCATAAGACATAATGGAAGATATATATGAGTGAAAATTTTCTGTCAATTAATTCCATCTTTTCCCAAGAAAACTGGTGCTTGTTTCTTCCTTTTATTGAAAGGTAAAAGACTCTCTGGCAGGAAAGTATGGAGATAAATCTTTTTTCTGGCTGATAAATCTTTGCTTACTGAAGGGTGCTGTCTACTTGCCTGCCTAATTGCTTAGACAGTGGAGAGGTCTTAATACCATTTTATTGCCAATGGAAGATGCTTAATCTGGAAGAGGACAAGGGGAGAAAATCTCCTTGCAGAGACTAAAGGGAGAAATCAGCAATTGTGTGGCTTTGACTTGTCTTGATTTTGAGGGATGGCTTTTAAAGGAAAATTATGGTTCGAAGGAACTTTAATCTTTGACCAGCGAACCAGCTTTAACCTTTGACTATTACCAAGGTTGTAAAAGATACACATCTAACTTTCATTCACTACAATGTTAATTAATTTCCTGAACATATATGAACATCTCTTGAAACATATATTACTTTCTAAAATACCTAAATATCTTTTAAATATGACCACGTACAATTATATGCGCATTATATAATGCAAATATACATACAATTATATGTGCATGTTATACAGATGTTTAAAATGCTTTAAAGCAATAAGCATTATCTGTTCATCAGTCTGACTAAGACTCCACATTATGTTCATGGTATTTCTGACAAACATAAAACCTTGTGAAAACAAACATTGCAGCTTTTATATGAGGTGCTGGTGAGCGGATGGAACTTTTGAGAGGCACAGTGCTGACTGAAGTGCTACCTGGCAAGACTGGTCTGAAATACTGAAGCTGTTCCTGCTGGGAAATGATTATCCCTCATGAGTATCAATGAAATATCCCTTCATTTGGAGAAAAGGCAAGGAAAATACGAGTGTGTTTGGGTTGGTGGATAGTTGAGTCACATAATAGTCAAGTCCTACAATTACATGAAAGGGGAGAGCTAAGATGGAAAGGATATGTCTAAGCAGGGTTATCTGAAGAAGCTCGGCTCTGTGGTGCTGCTGGACCAACACTGAGATTACTGAAAGTACCTGAAGAAGGGAAGTAGAAACATGCGGCAAGAAGCATATGAATAAATGTCACTGAGCTTGTGGAGAAAGAAAGTTATGTCTGACAGGCTGTCGAAATTTTTCACTCAGCAAGCTGCTCGATAGGGAGGAAAGTGAGTGTGTCAAGTGTTCAGGTCAGAGCCAGCATGCAAGGAGATTAGGGCTGAAAGACCTGCTCCAGAAGTTACTGTAAATTATTTCCATTTAAATTCCATAAACTTCTGCCATCATGTTTCCACCAACTCTTCTGCCATAATACACTAGATGGATTTTTGAGGAGTCCAGCCAGGAGCTAGAGCTGCCAAACGGAAAATCCCACAGAGAAAACTAGAGGTAGTAGAAGGAGGGTTTCCCTTTGCTCTGTCTGGTGTCATGGTGAGATACACAGCATAGCTGGAACCACATTTGCTGATGATATCATGAAATGGATGCAACGCATTGTAAAAAACATTTGCAATTCCCCCATCTAAGAAAACATATGAAAAACACTGAAAAAAAAGTAGTTAAAAATCTAATAATTGCACAAAATCTTGTGGTCACACACAAAGATACGCGTGGGAAAGGAGGAGAATGTAGAGTTTTTTGGGGAGCTTTTCTTTTTTTATTTTTCTTTACTGGAACTGATGAATTCTTTAGGAATCTCAGGACACTTGCGCTCTTGCTTCCCCTTCCAATTCTTTCACTCCCTCTCTAATTTGTGTAGTTGCAGTGATACCGTTCTGCTGGTTTCCAGTAAGTATGACAAACTGTTCTAATTAAGCCGTTTAAAACAACAGTTTTATTGCAAACATATGTGAAACCAAATGTGTTCTTAAATTAATTTTCCATTGCTCTTTTGTGCAAATTAGATAGTATAAGTCATTGTAAGCGTGATTTAAGAAAGCTGGAGTTGTTGGAACCCTCTATTTTGCGACAAGAGGATACACTCCTTATTTATTGAAATACATGGGGTTACAAGGAATATATTCATTTTGTTGAGGTTTAAGTCAACTAATATAAATACTTTATATACTACTGCTTGCAAACATGTTAACCTCAGGAAGATGGAAAACCTGTGGCTTTCCAATGTGAAAGACCTGCCTTTTTAATGCAAGAATTAACAAGATGAATGCCTTTGGTATTTGTGACATTATACAGCTTTTTAAGTATTAGCTTAATGCTTTGTTTTAAACGTTTAAAATTTAACTCTTCAAAATTTCAGAGTATCCGCAATTTGTAAACCTATTTTAAAAACATTCTGTTTCTGTAAGAACAGTGTTAGATGTTCTGAAACCAAGAACCTAGGCATAAAAAGCTAGATTTTAGCTGAATAGGCACTTTTTGAAATAGGAAGTGGAAACTCAGGAGGAGATCTGCAAAGAAAGATTAAAAAAAAAAATGCAGCATGGCAGAAATTAACCAGATGTTCCTAACTCTGCTATGGAAATCACTTGTTTTGATTCAGTTTTAACTTAATATTTGAGAACAAGTAAACATTTGCAGAGCTGATCCTCAACCATTCATTTGCTAGATGAGGAAATACATAGTTGTTAGGCCTATGTCTCTCTAAGAATTCGGCAATATTTGATCTGGGCTAGATGTCTCCAATAGGAATTCAAACTCCAGACTTCTTATGGAAGGCACTGTGTGCAAGTTGTTCACTCACCTAAGGACATGAAGAGTCTCTTTCAGTAATACTTCCTCTGTGCCTGAGGATATTTAAATCCCAGTCTGCCCTTCTCGGGTATGTGTTAGTGGCCAGGTCTTTTCTTATGTGCTAGGTTTTAAGAGTTTACAGCTGCAGTGGTCTCCTCTCTCCTTAACTTTCACTCTAGCATCCTGTCCTGCTTTAAACCTTTTGCATCCCAAAGTACCCTGACAAATTCTGACTGGAGGACCTCAGGGCCTACCCGCAACCTCTCAGCTGCTGTTTGCAGAAACACAGTGTCAGGATCCAGCATGGCCTTCAGATCCACTCCTCCAGACTGCAAGGGTATTCAGTTGCTTCCGGCACTTACTGCCACTCTATTTTTGGTCACTGAGTTTGAGTTAGGTAACTTTTTAACCCATGACTTTATGTCCTTATCACACATCTCATTGCCATTGCCATACACTATATTTAATGTTAACAACACAACTTTTAAGCTAACTGCTAACTTTACCTGCTAACAAAACTTTATTGGTCTGGTTATCAGAATTGTCTTTAAGTTCTGTATTATCTAGGAGGTAGGGAAGGTGTCTGTGTAAAAGATAACTGTGTTCCACTTCTGGCTGATTAAGAACACTTCTAATATTAAACATGAGTGACAGGATTCTGTGCAAATAAATGCTTTACTCATCATACAAAGGTAAGTCTCAGTCTTGTATTTTATCCCTAGATAATGAATATAACTACTGCTAAATGTTCAGACAGTTTTAAAGCACTAAAAGCACAGCGTGATCTCCACAAAGTTTCAGAGATCGGTAGTGTGAAGGCTCCACGTGTACAGTAGTACATACGCGTTGTCATGCCATCCATGTGTGAGCAGGGGAGCAAACTGCAGTTAGAAGAACTCCTCTGGCAGCTGCAGCTGATTTTCAGCTATTGGCCTCTTCCCAGATCCCAGTGTACATCACATCTGTGACTGCTGTGCCGTGCTGGCATATTGTTTAATATGTATATTCATCTACAGGCTTGGATAAACCATCAACTGAACAGCATGTCTGATGAACCTTTTACGAAGAACAGACTAAGAGGATGGTACAATGCATGCAGTTCTGACAAAAGAGAGCAAGGGAGTCATTATTATTAAATATTTGCTATCTAGTTAGTAAATATCATGCTATGAGAAGAGTAGTAGTATAGGGGCATGAAGGTGCAGTCTAACATGCAATGGTTTTGACAATTGGGTCAAAACAAGGACAATGCAGAACTATGCACTATAGTGTTTCATTATGCAGGTGCCTTGTGTGTTGTATTCTTTGAAACTGTCCGAATAAGCATGTTAAGGTCATAATAAACCTATCTGATAATAAACGTATCTGATTTCTTGCCACCGACTAAATTTTATGGTCATTAAGGTAAGATTAGCCCAGAAATCTTCAAATGGCAGATATACTGGAACGGACTTTCTAGGTTATAACAATATTTAATGCATTAATAACAGATAAGAACTATTGTGGGAAGGGATTCATGAGGCCTGAATCAAGATGACAGACTGAAAGAGTGTGAAGCATTGGAACAGGCTGCCCAAGGAAGTGGTGGAGTCACCATCCCTGGAAGTGTTCAAGAAACATGTAGATGAGGTGCTTAGGGACATGGTTTAGCAGGTATGGTATTGAAGGGTTTACAACTGGACTTGATATTGTAGATCTTTTCCAACTATAATTATTCTATGTGGGTGAGCTATCATTACCAGAACAATTTCTCTGATTTGCAGCCTCTTTACAGCTCATAAGTTTATGAAAGAAATACAGGAATTAAGGGCAGCCTTTATTTTTTTTTTCTGGCTAAGCCTGCTTGTTATTAGCTAAACTTGTTATTAGCTAAACATTGCCATGTGCATGTATGTGCAAAAGGATATGTTTGTATCAGTTTGACTGATAAATGTTGAATCTATTGCATGTGCAGTGTATCATTGACTCAATACAATTGGTCTGTACCCTAAAAGTGTTGTTTATTTTATGTTCAGCCCACAAGTGCATCCATGGGAGACTTTATGACTAGAAATGCAGAAGACTTGAGCACCACTGACACTGACATCCTTGAGTAAGATACAAATTCAAATCTTCTCAAATACTGATTCCCTGTCACATCAGTCATTTCCGAGAATGTCCAGAAACACAATGTCTAGCTAATAGTATCATTAAGAATTTAGACAAATGTACAACTGTTCTCTGAAAATCTTCTATTGCTCTGAGAACAGATTCGCAGCTTGATCTTTGCATGATGGACAACAGCTTATATGATGCATTTCAAAATTTGAATCAGGTTTCACCTCTATGGACTATATCATTTTGCTCTGAGATTCTTCTCTTCAAAGCCCCCTTTGATATGGATTGTGAGCATGATGCAGGTCAGAAAAAGAACATGCTGGTAGTGGTTACTTGCCCCCTGCTCTGCTCCTTCTTTTTGCATTCTAGGTAGAATAGACATTTAGTGATGCAGCTAATTATGCCTAATTAGTGAGAAAAAAAAGAAAACTCCAAAGTTCATGCAGCATGACATCAGCTCATACGTAGAGGGCAACAGAAGGGAGACCAGAACCTACATGAGATGCACATGGGGAGCTCTTTAGTGTTGCAATGGGAAACAAACAAACAAACAAAAAACCTCAGCAGGTACAAGGAGAGATGCTCTGGTCTGACTAAAAGGAAATACTAAAGACAAGTCAACCCTAAATTCAATTCTTCCTGTGAACCAAACTGTCTTACTGAGATAACCAATAGGAATTTTGAGTTCCCATCCTCTAGAGAACGACTCCTGAAGGTGAATAATGGTGTCATTTCTCCCAAGAGCAAGGCAGAAATGTTAGAATTTAAAAAAATGCTAGATAGGTGGGCTGTTATCCATTTTCACTATAAGTAATCAGCCAATTCACTCAAGACACTGAAGACCCTAAAATCTTTCTAGTAAATTCAAGCACACAACTTTTGCTATATATTGATATTTCCAAAGCATGTAGGCATGACATTGAGGAGAAAAGTATTTCAGATTCATAAGGTCATCAAGAGGACATAGCAGAATAATTTTATGGATTCAAGAGTAGGGCACTGGCCTGCTCTGCAATGTCAGAGGACTTACCCTGTTTATAATTCAATATTTGATATAATAAGTTCACAGATTGCCAATAATTCTTGTTTAAAGTTTATAGTTTTATTCAAGAGAGCTGTCAAACATTACGGCTTAGTCGTTGTGAGTGTATGAATTCAATTTTTAGTGTAAATTAAAATTTATATCTGCGTTCAGTCTTGATTTTCTTTTCCTTGATGTGTTACCTCATCTCAGCTGAAGATAATGTGCAATAAAAGATCTTAAAAATAGTTACCATATGGGCACACATAATCTCAAGGTTTATTATTCTTCTACTTAATGAATGAAAATTCCATCTGACTAAGAACAAATTTAAAAGAAACAAAAACAGATGGATAAAATAAGTTTTGGAGACATCAATGGTACTGTTGCGAAAGCTAAAAATAATCTGATAGTGTGTCTAATGCAAGAAAACTTTTTAAAGTTACTGAGCAAACCTTTTCCGCTCTTGATGGTGGCAAGGCTGAGGTACATGCCAGCTGGAGTAAAATATATAAGCACTTTGGACGTATTCCAAAGAATAGCATAAGGGAAGTTCCAAGTATACCATTCTTTCCACATAATTGGGCCAACACATTTTTTCCTCTAGAGTCACCATTTTTATCTAAGTGAAATAGAAGTTTAAGAAGGAAAGAGAGTCTGATATTATCCCAAAGTGAATGAATGATGTCTATCTGTTTAGGTCCTTTTACAGTTCCTATCACTTGTTATTAAGAGTGTCATCCAAATAGTCAAGAATGTTGATTGCACTGATAGACTTCTCATTTTAAAGACTGCTCTTCTCAACTTTTTAATGGATCACAGTGCGTGAAAATAAAAAGTTTGATAAACTACAAAAATGCAGAATATGTATTTAATTTCATTTTGCTCCATCTCTAATTATAAAGCTCTAAGACTAACATAAGTTTTGAAAGAGGTTTCCACCTGGTATGAATTTAAAAAGCCAGGTCTTTTGAAATACAAATTCATTACTTTTAGGCTTTTGCATAGTTATAAATTTTGAATCCAAAAATTTAGATAAGATTTCAACCACTGAAACTAAGAGAAAAAAAAAAAAAAGAAAGAAAAGAGAGAGAGAGATGAGAAAAAAAGAGAGGCATTAAC
Organism: Crypturellus undulatus; assembly: GCA_013389825.1. Lineage (NCBI taxonomy): Eukaryota > Metazoa > Chordata > Aves > Tinamiformes > Tinamidae > Crypturellus > Crypturellus undulatus. The sequence goes on along the minus strand of VWPW01030816.1, from coordinate 413,597 downwards.
AAGGAAGTGTTCAACTTATTCCCTGCCCTTCAAAGCTGGTGGTGCTGTCAGGCGTGACTTGCGTGTGAAGGCAACTGTTGACTCTTAAAGATCTTTACTTGCAAAAGTTATAAATCTGAATGCCAACTTTTAAGGATGGTCAGAAACCTAACCTTTGAGGGAGAAATCAGAATCATTAGGTGCCCACTCTTTGCTAAAGCCCCTGTCTTCATCTCCAGGGGTACAGATAAGTGCAGCAAGTCATGAGTACGTGCTTTTTCTCTGATGGCTAAAGATAGTCTCAGATCATGGTGAGAGTGCTAAAGTTGATCCTCGGTTCTCAGTAGAATCCGTAATTGTCTTCTGTGCGACAAGGCTTATTCACAAGTCCAGAAGATACTTTCCATAGACAGAGGAACTGGTGGAGGGGGAAATCTGAGCTGTCTTGAAGCTTTGAAAATTCAGTTTTCAATTAGGAAATATCAGTTAAATAGTTGTTTAGAGCTTGTGTAAGTTTGACCTACTCACTCAGGATTTCTTGCTAGGAATGCAAAATCTAGGCTGTAATCCCTACTTCAGTGTCAGATTACCATAAGAACAGGCAGTAATGGAATGGTTAAAGAGCAGTTATGATAGCTAATATTCTAACATGTATTAAGTAAAAACAACTGTAAGTATGAGAACTTAAAGTTCATAATCTGATGGCTTAATGTGTATTCTTTGTAAGAAAAAAATAAAAAGTAGACAGAAACTGAATCACCAAGCCTTCTGATGCCAGGTTTGGCAGTGCTGCAGAAAAACAAAGCTTTGTCACCCCTGTTTGTAGCGTTATTTGTGCTCCTTACCTTTGCATCTGTACATGTATGAAGTCCTGACTGAGAGAAAGTCAAATCAAAGAGATGGCTTTTATATTCATCTCTCATTATTATACAGCCTATACTCATTTTTTTATGTCTTAGGTTGGCAAGGTAAAGACTTAGAATCTGTGACATAGAAAAACTGTTTAAAATATAATAAACTGCTGCTGAGCAACAGCAGACCTTAAGCAGTCAGAAATTCTTCCAACTTCAAAAGGCATCACATAAAAGCAAAAGTTTGATAAAAATTTCAGCATTTCAGAATAAATGATCATTGAAAAGGATCCTGGAAATGGTCGTGCATTTTTCCCACTTCCTGAATAAACATCCACAGTAAATACATCATTTTTGCTGCAGAAAGCATCAAAAATCTTAAACAATGTGCAAATGTTGCAGTTTGATGGGGAGAGGGAGGCAAATTTGATAAGAGATTAAAATCCCTTGCATTCCAGTTGATCTTCAAAGATTAGAGAGACTGGGGGCAACTGGACTCATGTCTTAATAGGGATACCAAATACTGTGTTAGCTATATGCCCTACTCTGGCAGTATCAGATCCACCAACAGTCTGCTGACCGTCGGTCCGATTGCCTTCCTAGGAGCGAATCAAGTTCCCAAATAGTGTGATCTACTATTAGCTTGACTCTGGCAGTACTGAATTCACCGACAATCTGTCGACTGTAGGTTCAATTGCCTTCAAAACAAGTGGTCGGATTCACAAATAACACTATATATTCAAATGCAGCATTTGGAAACAGATTTCAAATGTCAGTATAGGAAATTCTCTACTGCAGTGTGGGATTCTTAACTAGTGCCTAGTGTACAAATGCAATTACCCCTCACCCAGAAGATGGGAGGGATCTTGAGGGGTCTCCTCAGGTGATGTCCTGACCCAAAGAGAGGAAAGGGGCTCAGCCTGTCGACTGATCCAGAAGTTACGATGGAATGTCTCTCTCTTCTTCCTTCTCCCTTAGTTCCTCTTCTTCCATTCTTACTGTCCCATTCTTTCTTCATAGTTCTTACTCCAGCCTTCCTTCCTCCCATATCCCCCCTTAGTTCACATTTTATATATTTTCTTTTACATTTATGTGGAGCTTGAGTGACTCTAGTCATATTTATCTTCGTTATCCATTGATTTAAAAAAGTCACTTGAGTTAATCGAAAATCTAGAGAGCATGCTCAGTGAGATGAGGTTGTGTGTCAGTATTTTAATGAGATTAGGAGGAGAGTTTGAGCAAAACCTATCAGAAGGAACTGACCTGTCACCATTGCTGGCCCAGCACCAGACATGTGGCTTTCAGCTGCATGGTACCACCAGGCTGCCACCTCTGCAGGGAATACAACAGAGTTTGGCCACAGTATTTTCACCCCGCTCTACCCTCCATTCACTCGTCTGCACGGCACCATCAGATTATCCCCTCCGCAGGGAAGCCAACAAAGTTTGGCCATGGTGTCTCCATTCTGCTCCACTCCTCGTTTACTCCTGTTAGTATGTTCTAGGGGGGCAGACTGTGTTGCCAAGGGAATCGTGAAAAGTAGATTCCACACATACAAACCATTGTGGAAGTGGTAACTGTCCCTCACCCCCAGCAAGCCTCTGTACTGCTGTAACTTCTGTTAGGCTCTCTATTTCTATATTTCTATATTTCTATATTTCTATATTTCTATTTCTATATTTTCTATGTTCTCTATTTTTCTCCAAGTTACTCTTTTTGGAGCAATTCTCTCACAGTAAGTTTCATAGTACTGATGTTCATTTAGTAGATGAATGAACTGCCCTCGTGCAGCTTGCACAACAGATCTTCTCTGTAGGCACTGAAGTGTGGTGGGAGAATAGAGCAACATTTAGTCATCCCCCTTCTATGAATTTGGAGAGAAGATGGACCTCTGGAACTCAAACAACCTTTTCTCTCCTATTGAGCAGGATTGAGTAAATAAACTCTATCTTTCTAAATATATTTCTCTTTTGTACCTAGCTTTTGTACCTATATCCAGATCAAATGATTAAGAAGCCACTAAAGATTTGGATCACCAGATCACAAATACAACCCATCTGTCCAGTCATTTCTCTAAAAGTTGGTTTTGCAAGTGATCTTAGAATAGGTGCAATCCTATTTAAATTTGGGAATAGGATTATATACACATGCATATATTTATATACCTATTCATATATTGACAAGTTTGTTAAATTTAGTTCTGAAAAACATAGCAATATGGGAGGTCTATATGACAATTTACTAAACATGCTACTTAACATATTTAGCACAAAATATTTTAGTTATTTGTCAACCAGAAGTTTTCAGAAATATGATTTTACAGCAATTGTGGTTGGTAAGGGTTGAGACCTCAGGAACAGCAACATAGCTGTAAGACCAAGGATCTTTTAATCCATCATCCCGAGTCTGATATTGAGTAACAGTAGTATTGAGCTACACTATATAAGAACAAAGCATATATCAGGGATACTTATTGAGAAACACATTCTTCTTGCGGCCTGAGACTCAGAGAGAGATCTTCTTAGTGATAATTTACGTCTTTGTGTTAAAAGATAAGATTGGACATACTGAAACGGTATCAGGGAACAATTTTATAGGTGTTTAGTTCAAACTCACATTTCAATGAATGCCTGTAGACTCTGGGTCAGGCCTTCAAGTAGTATGAACTGATGCGGCAATAATGAAGAAAAAAATGATTTAGTGGGCTAATTACATATTTAATTATGGGTGCTTTTATGAGAGCATAACTGTGACAAGCCTGTTTTTATCTCTACAGGCTAAAAAATTTGTCTGGATTAAATATACCACCTGCCAATCTATTGTTTAGTGTCTAGGCTTTGGCTGTAAAACTACCCCACTATGTATGTGAATCAGAAAAAAAAAATCTGAACCAGATTCTCTTTCTAGGTGTCAGCAGCATTACATTCTGGTTTAAAAAAAATCATAAAAATGGAGCAGAAGAAAGCTGCCCTCTGCTAGTACCTGAGTGCTGCTATTTTTTCCTGATACTTGCTAAAAAGATTGGGAACTATTGTCCTATTTGCTCAAAAATATTTTATATCATGAAAAACCTGGAGCTCTGCAACTATATTGTTTCTCTACCTTGCAGCTGGGACCCCAATACGGAATGCACAGGCTCTACAGCCCTCCTTTTTCTAAGCCAGTGGCTAAAAATGGACCGGTGGTAATTACCAAGAAAGCAAATGGCACATACAGAACTTGATTCTCAAGATTACTACTAGTAATAGCATTTACCTAGTCACAAGCGGAGTTCTGTATTTTCCCAATGCAGCTGCAGAGAGCTGCAAATTCTCTGGAACAAATTCAGAGCTGAGGTAAGCAAGTAGGGCCACTTGGTTTGAATGACTGCTGGATGAAACACTCATATCCACTGAAATTGCTACTTCCTGGAAAATGATTGGGATCACTTCTAAAAGAAGCTTTAGATAAAATGTACATATGACTGTGTGTCACCGTGCAACTGACATTTTAAAGATGGGTCATAAATCCTGAGACACCACTTGAGATTATTTGACTGATTCCAGGTAAATTGATTTTAGGAATGTGCAAGGAATTAGTTTAGTAGAAAGTACTGGTTAAAATAAAAAACAAAGATGCTGGAGCATTTATATCCCCATAAACAATGGTGGATACTAGTAAAAAACAATAGTAATTATTATAGAATAATTACTGAATAAAGAAAAGAACACACCTTTTTATTTATGATCAGTCTGAATTGAGAAGTTGGATATAGGAATATTTTTCTGTAGCACGGAAAATGCCTCTGGAAGCCTGGGAATGCTCAGATCTTTAACAGGATGGTCCCAGATCTGCGAGACGTGGACAGAACTGACGATTTCTCACGCTGTTGCTTGCAGAACAGTCAGTAGCTCAAGGGACTGCTTGGCACTTGCACAATCCACTCCTATGTTCGTCAGTGAGTAATGGCTTCTTCCCACTTATGTTTCTGGCTTCTTTTGCATAGTTTGTGCCACAGCTTTTAATATAATTTGAATCTGGAAAGTACAGGAGGAAGAGGCAGAGATTCATTGTTTGTCGATAGATAAATTTCCAATCTAAAATGAATGTCTTGAGTGTGTAAATGTCCATCTTTGCTTTACTGTGTATGACACAGAACAAATAGCTTTTTGATTATAGCAACTGGGCTGGGCTTTAAAATAGGAAGTGTATATATTTACTGCAAGCCTGCAAATTAAAGAACTGCAACTTTTAACATTGAATTCTTAACAGTAAATTCAATTTTATCTTTCCATAGCCCTTTTCCACCTTTAGGTTAGTTGTTCTATGAGACATTTGTCTTGCTTGGACTGTTCTGATTGAGATGCTTTAGGAAAGAAACCATAGAACATTTTTTTTGGCTTGTTCCAGATGCTTGTAATAATGTATTACCAAAACGAATGCCAGTGGTAAAAGGATACCCTTTCACAGGAAATATTTTGCATCTGACTCCAACCAATAGTTCCTTAGGAAAAAAAGGTACAACTTTGTTAGCTAACAGTTAACAAGTAAAAAAAAAAAAAAGAATGCAAAATTAGATGAGGTATACAATCTGCAGTGACTGATTTTAAAAAAGAAGTATAATAAATGACTAATACAAACAGTTGCTTTAGGATTATTCTAGAAACATTTTCATTTAATATCCTCCTTCCAGTCTTACAACCTGTATGCTTTTCCAATTAAAACAGAAGAAAATGCGTTTTGTCTCTTTCCAAGCAATTATACAGAATATATGCAACGGAGAAAAAAAAAAAAAAAAAATCTTGCATTATTCCTGAATTTAAAAATGTTTGAAATGGATATATGCAAGACAAAAGCAGTTGGCAAGATATAGACAACTTTTTCCTATCCTGGCTTCTTTCCTTTTTTTTTTTTTTTTTCATATATAATGTTGTAAGACTTAGCACTAAGAAGAGCCGTTTTTGTTAATTCTGTTCAACAAAAGGATGGGTATTGAATTTCTAGAGTTTACTGTATGAGTAAATACAACTCTGTGTGCTTCTAGTATGAATATACATACAGGCCAGTTGTGATGATAGTTTCCTGATGAAATTAGTACTTATTATATCTTGTGCTTACCTGTCTGTGACTCATTGTGGAAGCAAAACATTGTAGGGGGAGTGATATACACAATGTTAGAAGCCATTTACAATTTGCATCAGAAAGTTAGTACCACCTCTATGTACTTGTATTCCAACTACTTTACATTATATTATGATGTCCTCCTACTAATTCTGTAATTAATTCTGCATTGAGTTTTGCAGTCCAGTAAAGACTGGATTTTCATTGAATTAGGAACAAACACACAGAAATAACTGATATGTATATTTTTCATATGATATTTCATTTACTTTTCTAGGTATTGTAGTTTACAGGCTAGTTTGCAGAAAGTATCTAAATCTTTTCCCTTGTGTATTTCTTAGAGCTTGCCATGCTTTACTTCCATGGGAGTCATTTGTATACTTGCTATACAAATAGCACTAGTTTGAAATTTGATGCAGAAAAAAACATTGAAATAGGTCACGTCTGGGGAATATTGCAGGTAGATACCAATGTTTTTGCTATGGATGTTTTATGGTTCACCAGGGTAGCCCAACAGGACACTAGTGCTTCAAAGAGGACTTCGTTTCAGCAAGTTTGTCTTCCATGTGGGTAGTATTTCTTTCTTCCCTCTGAGAGGCAATAAGTCTTGGAAGTTGGCACTCCAGTGTAGAGACCTGTTACAGATAACTCTTTGAACAGAATTAACTGGTGTGACACTTCATCCTCAACAAACTGATGGAAGTGGAATATGAATTACCTGTGGGAGTCATTTTATTCATATTTAATAGAGAGATTTTTGCATACATTTGTTAGGTTAGGCCAAAACAGTTAAGTGATTTTTTACCCATAATTTCACTGAACCAAAGAAATTGCCAGCTAAGAAAACTGACTTTTATTGCCATCCTGATTATAAGCATTGCAAACAATATTTAATGCAAATAGCTTTGAACTCCATAAAATTCTGCTTATTTCTAAAGCACAATCATTCACTCAAAACTGCAAGTTCTGTTTCTTAAAGCCTTAGCCCCATACTTGCGCTTCTGTTACACAAATAATCAATCCCATACCATCTTTACCAATGGGTAAATCCTTATGAGAAATATATGTGTGGATTGTGTATTTGATTAAATCATGGTAGGATTCGTTACATACTATCCATATGGTATGGCTGATTATAAACGAGTATTAAAAAGAAAAATGTTGGCCTAGTAAGGATCTTGGTATGAATTACGACATTGTCTTAATCTTCCAATATATTTACTGCTCAGAAATGAGCAAACCTCATTCAAAAAATGTCTTGTTTCTTTTGTGTGAGACAGTTTCTTCTTAAGGGAGTAACTTTTCTGTTGTTTTTAGAGAAGTAAAATAACAATGTCATTAAATTATACTACATTTCAGGATGTGCTTTTAATTTCTACCCTTTTAATCAAAGGCAGAGTCTTTGTTTTATTTGAGTCTCTACGCAACTGAACTACAACTCCAGCTTATGTTTTAAACAGTCAGTTTGACTTTTTCAGTATACTTGTCAAACAGTGTGCAAATTAAGAAAAGAACAACATATTCACCTAAATAGAGGATAGTATTCACTTTGCAAAGATACAAACTTTCTTTAACAAGTATCATGAAGGTCAGTTAGTGACTTCCTACTATATTGTAACGCACTGTTTTAATTTAACCTATGATTAATTTTGGTGATTGCAATGAATATTATTATTAGCATGTTTCCAACTCACAAGCTCTTTGACCACTTTTTTTTTTTAATACAAACTTTGTTGTTTAAATGCTTTACTATCTTCCATCAGTGTTACTCAACATTTCCTTCAGGGAAAAGTTCAAAGGAATAGAAAATAAGAATTCACTTTAACATTTTTAGAATGATTGAGGTTTTTTTTCTAGGTAGCTTTTGTTTGGTAATCATTTTAATATTAGTTGAAAAGGTTGCAAATGTCTGTAATAAAACATTACCTCTGAAATGAAATTCTTTGTCTAAACTGAAATGCTTTTTTCAAGTTTACACTTTGACAAATAGTACAAAAACAAACAAAATATTTTCAATATGCAACAGGAAATTAACTTCTAAGTAAGTCATGTATTTGAAATGCTAATGATTTGAGATATGTTGGATACAGTTCTACTTCCGTAATTTCAAAATTAATCATTTTGTTTATAGTCCTATGTAGCTAAGTCTGAAAGTTTTGTAGTACTGTGTAAACTTCTCCTAGATAAACAAGTATTTGAGAGTATTTTTTTTTAATAGCCTCCACCTTCTACACCCTAGTAAAAGACTTATGGGTGAATAAATTAAAAAGTAATTAAATTTACTCTATTTCTTTTTTGACTAGTCTGGATGATTCTTATGATAAACTCTTTGTGATTAATACACATTTTACAATTAGATGGCTTTTCCTGTATATTCTCCAACTATTTTCCTGTATATTCTCCAACTCTCTTTGCGACTCCACACAAACAATAAACAGCAAAAATAAAACAGCACCATCAAATTACTGCTCTGTGTGTGTGCATGTTTGGTTAGTTCTATTTGTAGCATTGGGCTGAGATATAGAATAATATGTTCCAAAAGGAAAAGTGCCATCTATTGAATCACCAAAACAAAATTTTGCAGCGTCTTGAGAGATTTTCCTGACATGTCCTTTCCAATTACTGATCAGGCCAAGCCCTACTCCACTTGGGAGCTTTAATGAGATCACAGCTGGCAACGGTATGGCTGAGTGCCACATTGCTTCACTAAGTATTCATTTAATGTGTGCTTTGGTTTTGTCTGGGTGCTTCTTTCTGGATTAAAAAGTATTAGTGGAAGATCAGTGAACTGCACTTCGAAGGTCTTAAGCTTTTACTTCCCAAAGAACTTTCTCAGGTGAAGTGAAGTTCAAAGGGTGAAAACGAAGCTCAGAAAAAAACATAAATCTCAATAGAGAATTTGCAAATGAATCAAGAAGTGAAAAGCTTAATTTTTTTTCAATATTTCTCCTGATGGATCTATGGACTATTCTGGAACTGACACGGAAGAGTTTCCTCATCTTGGTTGTTCTTCCCAAGTGGCAGGAACTGCCTTGGATCTCTCATAGGCAGCATGGGTAGATTTGATCTTCTGTGTGACTTCTTGAGCATTCTCAGCATCTTCTTAAAGAGCTGCAGAAGTGAGGCACTAGTCCTTTTCTCTGCTTAGTGAATAGCCACTCCATTTTGTGAGGCTACAGTCAGGAAGACTTCAAAAAGAAGAAACTGGTAACAAGCAGGTAAATAGCATTCATCTGCAGGCATGAAAGCAAGAGAAACTGAGCAACCATTATATATCACTCTGCTCTGGGACACTTCCCACTTGGGACACTTGGCTATACTGCCTGTTACTTAGTTACCAAGGCATAGCATATTTTTTTTAGAGAAATAAATTGGGTCAATGACCCAATAGGTCAATGAACTTTACTCAGGACCCAGAAAAACAAGTTCTGAAAAAGAATTTTTTTTTCCTGAGAAAAACAGTAGATATTTGAATGAATACAAAACATCAGCCAATATAGAAGCCTGCATAGCTATTAGAAAAATAAATCTCTCTCCATCTTTAAAATTCTTTGTGAATATTACTATAAAATGGAGGAATTGCTGAAAGGGATATGAGTCATACCCTTAAAAGTTTTGCAAAGTATCCAAACATGGTCTCAGGATTAACAGTAAAGTCTTGATAACTTGTTATAATTGGGTAACTACAGAGTTAGGGTAAAGTCTTGTCATGTCTTAAACCCAGTGGTGAGATAGAACACAAATCATTTTTCATTTCTTAAAGTAAAAATATTCAGCAGGGAGAAGGAAGTTATGGTGTAGGAAAAAAAAAAAAAAACTGTCCGATCATGAGCATTCAGTTAAGTTAGACCAAATTTTGAGGGTCTGGAAAGAAATGACAACATTGATGATTCCTTTAGCAGTAAAAACAACCTCTTACTCATTGAAACCATAGTTGTATACCGTATTTTGCACAGTTATAGTGTATTCTGGAAATCTTTTTCATGCAGCAAACTTTTTTTCCTCAGTTTATAAACTGGATATGCGCTGTCTTCTGAATGGATGGTGTCACTAAAGCTTTTTCATGAATGTTCCCCCTTTTCTGTTCCCAGAATGCCTGCAAAGAAGGGTACTCAAACACAGTACTTTAAACTTACTTACTGAACAACTTGTGGAAAGTTTTCTTCTCAATTTGGTGGTGACTTCAGGTTGGAGATCAAGACTGCATTACCTGGCTAGCTTCAAAAATCATATGATGCTGTTGATCACAGGGAAACAATTAAGCTGAAATAACCAGCAGGAATGCTTTTAAACCACTCTGCTGGAAAAGCTTTTGGTTCGATGGGATGAGAAAAATCCATCAGGAGGCTTGAGGAAAGTAAATCCAAGGAGCCTGAAGACAGCCTCCTTGAAATCATTTAAAAGCCCCAGGAAGTTCTTAGGGAAAACAATTTTCTAATACCTGCCCAGTAGTACAAAATGATTTCAGCCAAACACTGCACATCCTACACTGGTGAAAGTGGAAAGATAATTGCATCTAAACTAGGGCAGCAAGCATGGGAGCCTGGTGAGTGGTGCTGTCAGCTCCTGTCTATTCATAGCCCGGTCCCTTACCTATCCCCAAGACAAACGCTTCATCACCACGTGAGGCTTTAAACTACATGCAGACATTGCTCTGGGCAGTTTTTCTGCTTCCCCTCCTTTGCTTTAGCTGAGTTACAGCATCTCGAGCTGCCAAAACTCTCCCCGAATCGGGAAGCATTGCAGTATCAGTGTCAGGTGCACCCATGCAGGCTGAGCAGGGCTTGGCTCTGTGCCCTGTTCTCTCTGTACTGAGCGCGGTAGAAAGTCCTCAGACAACTCCTCTCCCCGAACATGCCACCGTTCTGCAGCAGGATGAGAGAGACCAGGGGAGGTGAGCGATATCGAGCAATCCCCTCCTTCTGCTCCACAAACCGATCCCTGAACAGAGCCAGGAGCAGCGCGTGTTCAGAGGCAGCCTCTGCTTCACAGAAAGCGCTGGGTATCATTCACAAAAGCTATTTTTTACCCATGCACATTTATTTATTTATTATTCCTGACGAGGCGCAGAACCTCGAGGAAAACCCGGCCGCACGGCTCCCTCCGATGCCGGGCAGCGCCGCGCGGCGCGGCTGTCCCGGGCCGCTTCGGAGGCTCTTCCAACACGCGCCCCCGCGGCTGCCTCCCTGGGGCGGCCGCATCCCGCGCGGGCGCCGCGGCCCCTCTCCCCGACAGCAGCGGGGCCGGGCCGTG
>VWPW01030816.1:370042-402094 GCA_013389825.1 Crypturellus undulatus | reverse complement strand
CGGCCGCGGCGCTCGCCTGACCTGCGCGCCCCGCCGGCCGCGCCGCGCTCCGCCGAGGATGTCCGCGCAGTCCCAGGGCAGCGCGTCCTCCTCCTCGTCGCCGTCTGAGGGGCCGCCGGCTGCCTCCAAGGCCAAGGTGAAGGAGCAGATCAAGATCATCGTGGAGGACTTGGAGTTGGTGCTGGGAGACCTTAAAGACGTGGCCAAGGAACTTAAGGAGGTGAGAAGCGCCGAGGGGCGCCCGCTCCGCGGTGGCGGGACCCGCTGCGCCCGGGGCTCGCCCGCTTGCTCCAACACTTCTTCGTCGCGGGCCGAGCAACTGGTGTGCGGGCCGGGCGCGGGCGGCCCCTCGCCTCTGGCCGAAGCCCCCGGGGCCGCGGAGCCGCCGGGCGGGTGGCCGCCGGGCTTGGCAGCTCTGCGGGGCTAGGTGCTCCCCGCCGGCACCGCTGCAGTTTTGGCCCGCGCTACGTGGGGCTCGTCCCGCGCAGGGGAGGGCTCGAGGCTCGGGCAGTTCCCGCAGCCTTGCCTGGTGCTGCCCGCCCAAGGTGCCACCGCCGGGCGCCCCTGCTCGCCCCTGCGGCCGGGAAGCTGGTGACAGCGCCGGGTCCCCGCGCCGAGTCCCCGACGCAGCGACATCGCCGCGGGGACTCCGGAGAGCGGCGGAGCGCTGCCCGCCTCCCGGAGATCGCCCCGGAGATCCCCCCGTTATCTCGTCGTATTTTACTTTATTTATGTATTCCCATACAACTGGTCGCCAGATGGTTGGATTATGTGCCGAAATTCGAGCCCAAAATCTCCGTGCGTTGCTTTGTTAATCCTGTGTTTGACATTTATAGCGGGCTAGCAGTTTTTTTTTTCCCTATCAAATATTAGTTTCGTATTTTAACAGCGCTGTCAACAAGTTTTATTCAGCAGACTTTTGCCTTACGAGGCAGTCTGAAATTCACCCAGTGTTTCTTATAACATTGGAAGATATATATGCACCCCGCTTACTGCTCACGGTTGTTACAGTACTTCTCACCTACACTTTCACATTTCTCACTTTCTTTTGGAAAATATATCTATAATATCTCTTTTCCTTAATGTGCTGCTGTCTGAGCTTTACAGTTTTTGTGGCTGTTTTCAAACGGAGATGAACACTGTTTGCAGGGCAATTCCTCAAACGCTGTTAGTAGTGACAGAGCAAACTGGCTTCTGTTGCTGCAGAAGCACATTTTTCAGGAGCTGGAGAGGATGTGCTGTGATCCTTCCCGTGAATGTAAATCGCACTGTGCACGTAGTCAGTCCTAGCTTTCCTCCCCTTAAGCAAAGAAGACCTCTGTAGGTGGAGGTCGTGTGTCATCACTTACTGTGGCACGTTTTATCTAAGTAAACTTGTCTGTTCTGATTGACAGCATCAGCAAGAAGAGCGCCGGGTTTCCCTCTGCTTTGTGGGGAAATGGGGTTTGTGTAATTCCTTTGCCTAAGCAGAGGCAAAACGCGAAATGGAAGTTGTAGTGATCCAGTGGTGAAACTCAATTAGCAACTGTGTGTGTGGTCAAGGATGAGAAGGTTCTCAGGTTTTGAGAAAGAGGAATGTTTGTATAACAATGATAGTTACATCTTGTTCATAATCATCCATAAGTTTTTGAGTATTTTTTCTTCCAATATGTGATTAAGCAATACATATGCAATTACATGTTTTTGTGATACTGTCTTTATGCGTTAAATACTCTTTGTGGTATGGTCATTTTGAAAAGTCAGTAGAAATTTTCTGTATAACTGCCTCCGATTGCCCACCATTTATTCTATAGACTCACTTTATGCGAGACCTTTTTGACACATCTGGAATACATACCATTTTACATGATAGTGAGGTGATCGATATTGTCAGCTAATAGTCAGGCTGTTTCACAGTTTGTTTATAGGTGTTGAAATGTGTTAGCATCTTTCATTAGAACATCTAGAAAGTTTTCTAGAACCAGTTTTGGTGTATTGCACACATAGCTCTACTAGTGTGTGGTTTCTTACTGGAAAGCCAGGAAAAGTGATGAACTAGAAGGCCAAAAATCATACATATCCTTCACTCCATTTCCATATTATTCTTCTGGAAAAGTTTAGGCTACCCTCTTTCCTCACTGGTTGTTTGCCAGTGAGATTGTTGCATCTCCTCTTCTGTTTGGCGTATTGCTCTCTTTCTAATCTATCGTTCTGAAAACAGCATTTCGTTCCTTTTTAGTTCCTTGCTATTTTTTCTAAGGAAGTTTTCCACTCAGTTGTAGTGATAGGTCATGTTTTTTTGTTATTGCTGTTTGTAGTTAAATTCATATTTCTGTATTGAAAATATGACCTCCGTTGTGAAATATCAGGATTTTTCTGTTTACATTTCCTATTAACATTTAGATAATAGTAATTTAGATTACACTTGATCTAGCCCTTTAATTATTGGGATAGACTGGATGACCTGTAATCTTTTCAGTCTTTCTTTGTATGCTTTTATATTCTAAGTGTTGTCAAACTGAAAGAATCATTGCTTCAAAGTGACCAATTTATCACTGTAAGGAATATGGATGTTATTACTCATATGTCATGTTGCATCTACCTTGTTGCAGTTTGCTTACATGGAATGTTCTGCATTTTGTTCCAAAGATTTTGTTCCTAATGCCCACTTTAATTATTTTTCTGCTTACAAAGGGAGTGGTGGAAATGGAGAAGATGAGAAGCTGTAAAATCCAGATGCAAAAACCATGAAAGTGTGTGTATACATATATATATATATAAAACAGATGACAGAGATCATGTGACTTAAAGCAATTGCCTGTTCATGGTTACTGTGTCTTAGAAGTTGAATCTCTCTCTCTCTCCCATATCAGTTGATCTGCTTAGGCTAATGTAACCACAGGAGGCTGAGACTGGAGCAGGGCTGAGCGAGCGCAGGCCAGGTGCTACTCACCAAGGAGAAACTCCTCATCTCCTTGCTTAAACAGGAGATATGGGGTGGGTGTGTACCAACAGCAGGATGTGATTTTGTGCTGGAAGAAATTACTGTTTAAAAGGAATTGAGTAGTAGTTATTTGATGAATATTCCAAAGAAAAAAATCAAAGGACTGCCAGAGGATTGAGTAACTCTGTGCATTGCTTTAGTCCAGGCCATTTTAAAATTAGTTCAGTGAATCCTTAAACTTAGGTTTTCCTCTAGAGTATTGAATAAAAGACCTTTTTCTCTGGAGTCTGTCTAGAAAAATGACGATTACTGCCTTGCTTTGCACATGCAATTTATCTGTCAAATACTTAAATAATGAGGTGATGAGCACTATAGGAAACCACGAGATACATGTTAGCTGAGCTTTTGGACATAAAATGCTTAAGGTAGTCTGAATTCTCTGGCTGGTTTCAGGAGAGGTTGTAGGCAGTATTTGTGTGTGTGTAGTATGTAGGGAGTGGAGCGCTGTCTTGTCTTAATACTGACATTATCACTTTGAAGACTTCCCGGCTTTCACATTTTATGATAATGTTGCACATCCTTGGAGCCCTACGCATGTTTACATTAAGGAAATACTTCACTAAATCATTTGGTAAATACTTTTTATAGTAATAAAAACTCATCATGCAGAACAAATTCCTGGAAGTTGTGTGTGAAACATTTGCATAGCTTTTAATTGGCTAAATATGCTCCAACCTTTTATCAAAAGGAAGCAGCTGTGTAGCTATTGCCAATGTTTAGAATAATCCAAAATGGAGGTGCGTGAGAAACTGAAGCTTAATAGGCATTGCACATGCATCAGTAAATTTCCAAGCTTTCATTGTCTACCTCCTGTGCTCTAAATCCTCCCTAAATGTCTTGCTAAAAGAACAAATGAATAATCCTCCCTCATCTAACTGCTGTGTTTATTTTCTGTAAAGATGTGATATATAAAACTTAGTCATGACTTAACAGATTATGTTTTCTGGGAGGTGGTGCAACTAGGAGATGTAAAGTTATATGGCTAAGTTGCAGGGTCGAAGATCTGATCTGGTTCCATTACCAGATCAATTGCCTTTTTTGAGACTGTTGTGTAGTCCATGTGCTTTGTTCCCGCGTAAGGTTTGCCTGAGCTTATTGCAATTTCAGCACCTGTGTTTTCCTTTTCTTTGTAGTCCTTGTGTTCAGTGGACAGTCCACCTGGTAGGAAGGCTCTTCAGGTTGTTGCCCATCCATTGGGAAACTAGGCAGCCGCCAACTGTGTCCAGCACCAGTTAGAGAAACAGAAGACAGTCGTGAATCAATAACTGCGATGAGTGGGCAGCAGCGTAACCACCCTACTTTAGGGTTATATCACAATGTGTATGTAAGGGCGCAGGGGATACAGAATATGCTACATGGAGACATGGAGGTAAGCAGAACACAAACAAGACATTTTAATCTGTTCTCCTGCTGATTGTTGCCCCTCCTCCTCCTCCTCTCTGGTTTTCTATCGGCTGTTGAGGACCTTCTACATATATACTGGCAACTAAGGAAGAGGGATGCAGGCATGTGTGCTCTTAGCTTTAGAGAACCAGTAAATACAGATGCCCTCATCATGCATGGATTAGAGATGCAGGCACTCCTCAGAGTGATGCCCGTGCAGTGGCCTTGCTTGAGAGACTCACTGTGTGGGTACCTAGATGTGCTCAGTTAGGGAGTGCATCACTGAGTGAGACGGGAGCTTGCCTGTAGCTTACATGACAGCTGAGGGACTGGGCTCCATCTGAGTTACCAGGACCAAGGGTCCCATCCCTGGTGACGCTGCCTGTTCTAAAACTTGCTAATCTCTCCAGCAGCAATTTTTTTTATTTTTCCTTTTTTTTTTTGATACCTTGTTAGAGTCCTTGGTGCCAGATGCAACTGTGAACCCTATTTTTGTGCTTATTGCAAGTGCAGAGAATGATTCATTATGTAAGAGAAGCACTGCACAGCAACTTTATGGTGTCTGCCCAGAGGTCCAAACAGGGCCATAAATACTCGTTGCAGTTAGCTAGATCATAATTTTCCTTTCCTTTTATTGCTTGTGATCTATGAAGTATTTATACAGTTATATACAGTACAAAAGTGCAAATGTATTAAGATAAAATCCTTATGTCAGTAATATCCATAAAACTAATGAAGCTAATAGGTAGCAGTGAACCTTAGAAATGTGTTTTAAGATTACCAAAAACATTTTAAGTGCTGGTATAGTAGTTGGTGCTGTTGATTTGCATCTGATTTGTTGTCAAATCTACCAACAATTGTAACTTTTCCTTCTTGTACAATGCAATGAAAAGAATAACTAACGTATAGATAGCACTGCTTATTAACATTAAGAGGCTTGAAAGAAGGAGGCATGCTGTCAAATTCATGCTAGCTATTTTGTTTTTATAAACACTTGTGTCAGCTTCTTCATTCCTTTTATGCAATGCTAAGCTCCTGGTAGTAACGTGCATTGTACAACCATGAGGTAAATAGAGCATATATAAATTTGGTTTTCAAATAAAAATAGTACCACAGTGAAAATATTTATGTTTCTGCTAAATATATGAACTTCATGCAGTCCATGCACTAGTGGCAGTGATACGGAAAGCTAAAGCTAAAGCAAGGGAAGTGCTCTGTCTGATGCAAACAATTTTTTTGCCCTTTATTTCAGTAGGAGAAAAAACAAAGTTTCAAGCTGCCAGAGATGAGTTTGAGTACATTTCATTTATCTTCACACTTCAGAATTGAGAGGAATCAATAACTGTGGGGATATGTATGTATGTGTGGATGTGTTGTGCACAAATAAGAGCTTCACTGAACACCATTAATGAAGTTTTGTAGACTTTGGCCCGTCTTTGCTGAAAATGAAACAGTACTTCTGTTCCCATTACTTACATTTGACAAAGTTCAGCTTTCCCACTTGTAATTGAAAACTTCCAATCTAATGACCACTCAATTTATACTATGACTAGTGGTATGTTAACTAAATGACTAACTTGTGCTAGGGAAGGAAGCGGGATTTGCCCATGAACTGGAACAACAGTTCACATTAGTGGTGCTTAAACCATAATGTGTTTATGAACAGCAGTGCTATCATCTTCTCATTTCCCTGTGTTTCAGTATTGTGAAATGTTGATGGCTCGTGTAACTCTGGATATTACTTCTGCTCTTCCAAAGTCTGCTGACACCAATGAGCTATCATCTTGCATAGAGTACCTGTATGTCCTACCCTTTGCTTTTTTTTTGCTGCTGTTTTCTTATAGCATTTGCAATGCCCTCAAGCTTTTTATTATTGTTACTGTTAACTATAGTCGTAGGGACAGCCAAGAAAGACCCTGCTTTTGTTGTGGACATCCCTAGGAGATCTCTCACTGCAGTTTGCCTATGTGGGTCTGCTGAATTGCAGCTTGTGGGAAGGTTTGATGGCTGAGCTGGTGGCGTCTGTTTTAGTTTATAACTATTGTACTGCAACAGATTGGAGCAGTGGAGAGCAATAGCCTCCAAACAGAAGGAGTACTCTCAGTTGTTGCTTTTTGCAAAAATAATAATAATACATTCATATCTTTAGAAGTTATCAAACTCATCTCTTGCTTCATACAGCACATCACATTGAGGTCTGAGAGCACTGAAGCCAAGATATTTCCAGATTGCCTTGTAAATTATTTCTCAGTAATCTGAAAAATCTTGCACATTTAAATACTTTTTAAAACAAAAAAATTATTCTTCTTAAATGTCTTTCTGAGAACTCTGCCATGACTATTTCAGTCTTGTGTCTGCTTTAATATTATGCTCTGCTCCTTAGTGTGGTCTGCTTACAGGCCTTTCAGTAGCTTCAAGTTAGGATCAGAGTAAGACATCCTTTCTCACATTGTAGTAATTTATGCCATATGTAAGAGAAGAACAGGAATTTATACCTCTGAAAACCGTGATTGTGGTTGCTCAATTAAACTAAGTTCTGTGTGTGGTTCCAAAACTTATGATGCGGGGGGGACTAGGAGTCAGGTTTGGCTTTCTACTGAACTACAAAAATTGAGAGAAGATGCTTAAAATCTTCAAAATGTGATATTTTGATATCTTATAACATTTCATTGTTTATCTGAAATGTCAGTCTGCTGAAACAGGTAGATTTTCTTACAGTGGGACTTAGTTGCATGTGAAAAAATATGGAAACATGAATGAGCAACCAATTTAGCCTTGCTTCTGCAATATAATTTCTTGATTCCCATCACTTCCTATGCAAAATTATTGTGAAAATATGAAAAGTCAAGGCTAATATTTTTTTATTGCCATATTATATGAAATACATCTAATTCTTTGCACACTTTGCTAGTGATTTTTTCTACTTTTTGTTATTTTTTTGTTAAACTTGACAGTTCCAGTATTCAATAGCTCTTACAGTAATAAAGCTTTTTCTTATGTGTAAGTGATTTTTTTCTCTATTTCAATTTGAGCACATTGCCTCTTGTCCTGTTACTAGTAACAAGGACAAAAGTCTGGCTGCATCTTCTTCATATCAGGTATTTATTCACATAGATTTTCCTTTTCTCCATTTTTGAACCATCACACTCTCTGAGCTTCTTTCTGTGTGAGTTTTGGGGCCCTCCACTGGGCTTACTGCAGAACTTCCTTGGCTCTCTCGTACTGGGGCGCCTAGAACTGGACACACCACTCCAGATGTGCCCTCAAAGAATCAGGTAAATTCAGTAAAATACTGTCATACATGTTAACTTCAATAAATATTTCTTCATTTGAAAAGCTAAAATTAGCAGAAGCATTCTTTACTTTTTTATTGAATTGCAGTAATAAAGACTTATATGTGCTTATATATTTTCGAACCCAACAACATGTAACAGATTTGAGAAACAATTTCCTGTTTGACTCTGATGGATGGAGGCACCCAAAAGTTAGGAGCTGGTCTTCGTGAGTGTGTGCAGCCATATGACATATGTGGCATTAGGCAGGGATGATGGGAAGGGAAGGCTGCAGCTCCTTCTGCTCTACAGGCATGCCACTTCTTTGTAACATCATTTTGTGAAACTATGATACATCCTTTTACCAACTTCCAAATTAGATAGTCCCAGCAAACCCAATGCAATTACTCAAATTAACTCTGTGAACCGTTGGGGTTAATTTTGTCCCCATGCTCCAACCTCTACAGCTGTCAGTTTTTGCTCTTTTTTTTTTCTTCTCTCCTCCCTACCAAATGTCAATCCCTCCATCTGTAAAGGCCTGTTAAATTGTTATTATTATTCCTTTTCCTAGATCCTGTCCTCGTTTCCTTCATACTGGTTTCTGTTCCCTCTGCAGCTTGTGCCCTGTATGTACTCGAGTACTAAGTACTATCAGAAAGGCACCTGGGTCATAAAATGTCAGAAGAGAGCTTGGCTCTGCGTTCTTAACTCTTGTGTTGGGGAAGTCAACATCAAAACCCTACGCATATTTTGAAGAAATTCAGACGCTATTCAGACGTTATTAATCTTGGTGACATGATGGTCCCTTTTTTTTTCTCATGCATCTTTTGCATGCTAACAAGGAAATTATTCTATGTTTGGTCTGTAGGTATTGTTAGTATAGTTTGTATATCAGTTTTAGATTTGGTATAGATAGCAACAGAAAGTCCTGTTGTTTGAATCTCAGAATTGTTATTACAAGCAAAAGCTTTTCCTTTAAAGTTCATCATAGGCTGAACTGACATTGTGTTTCAGCTTCCCAGTTCAGTGTGCAGAATATTTAAAATTCACAGCAGCTTTCCTCCAAAGCTTGTAGTGCTACTCTCTTTAACAGTGGTCTTTGGTTCACGCTTTTTTCTCTGGTTACTGCAAAAGATGTTTAGATAGATCTGCTCTCGTGCTGTTGAATATTTTATTTTTGATAGCTGAGGTGGTAAAGTCTAGTGCCTTCTTTTTTTTTTTTTTTTTGTTCATTCATTATAGGACAGGGGCACTTTATGGGACAGTTTTGAGGCTGAAGACATGGTATTTGGGTGAAAAAGTGTCCTGTGTGCAAACTCTGTTTCTAGTAAGCTTGTGTCATTGAGGTTGTGTAGGAAGAAGTGAACTATACAAGAATATGTACCATAGAAGAGGTGGTAAAACAACAGCTGTTCCTTGAAATAGAAATACAGATGGTGTGATGAACCTGGAAGGCTTACAGAAAAATGGTGATTGACCTCACTGGGAAGATTTTTTGGAGACAAGATTAGAAGGACTGGCAGTGGTTGGTTGCTGTTGTTAGCTCTTGACAAATGCACGTGATATTATTTAATTCAGTTCCCTAAACACAGTTTAGAGAATTTGAATAGTTGGGTTGTAAGCACAGGAAATCATGTGAAATCACTTCAGCTAAGGATTATTTTTATTGGCTGTCTTAAATCTTCCCAGGCAGAACTTTCATTGGTGTGATACTGCGGAACCGCCAAGGTAGTTGACTAAGCTGTGACTTGAAATTGGCTTGATCTGTTTTGTGTGAAATGCAGTGCTGTGGAAATAATAATTTCCTTTTAAAGGTGAGTAAGACATGATAGCCCTTCAACCCTGTCTCCACAGACTATTCCAATACTACAGATGACATTCTTTAAAGTAGTAATAGGTTTATAATTTGTAAAACGGAAAGTCATAGTCCATTAGATGATGAAGACTGTGACCTAGGAAAAAGTCTGCTGCACAAAAGTGAACATTTATTTAATGTGAAGTTTACATTGTCTTTTTCTTTCTTCAAAATAAACAGGTTCAAGTTGAGGTATAAAATGAGGTAAGTAATAAGAAGTATATAGTGAAGCATATAGTAAAGCTGAGAATGGTCTAGTTAACTTAGAATGATATAATTTCCCATTTCCAAGCAGGTACACACTGAGTAAACTTACTTTGACTTTGGTAAAGCTATGCCAGTTGGTATGAATTGAGGTGCCAGCCTGTAGTTCGTAAACAGTTCCACTCATTCTGAAGATTATTTTGTGTTTAAACTTGGTTGCCATTTCATGGGAATTCATGTATTGCTGTTAGGAAGAAAAAAAAATAGTACTCTTACAGATAATATAAATAATTCTTTTTTTCTTTGTTGTTTTCCTCTATTAAAACTGAAGTGCATTGTGCACCAAGCAATTATAGTCTAAGATTTATTAAAACTAGAAATATATAGAAATTTTACACTTAGATGTTGAGTAGCTGTTTAAAGTGCTATAAAAAATGGATGGCGTTGCATTCCCTGCTAACTAGTGATTTTTTTCTGCTAACTGTTGCAAGATTGTAAGTATTGTAGCATCTTAATGGTAAACCTCGGTGGATTTTAACAAATAATGGCAGTATATGATTTCAGGAGCTGAGCACTTTGCTAACATTTTGAATAGAATTATGTTCAAACTTCTTTAAAGTTGGGTAGGAGAGGGGAAGAAAAGAGGAATGCCATTTTTCTAATACTTTTCACAGCAGATTAGAAGCAAAAGCTAATAAAAACTCTTTGAGTAGATTCTTTCCAAAGCAAAAACGTAAGCAACCTTGACTTGGTGCTTTGTTTTTTAAATTCAAGTATGATTAATAATATTAATAATGCAGAATCTATACTTTTGTAGATTTTGTGGATCATTTCCAAAATAAAAATCATGCTTCTCATTGTTTAGATATCACCACTTCTGATGGTGGACATCTCATGATATTGTCTTTCTTTTATATCTCTCTGTTGAAGGAGTAGCAAGACTCTAAAGTAATAGGGAATGTTTTTGAGTCTTACTGTTCTAAAATCAAATTCTTGTTTAAATACCTGCTTGGTCTGTATAGGTAGAGTATTTTTTATAAGTTCATCTTTTTTTTTTTCAACTTAATTGATTTTCTTAATGAAGAATGAGGAACGTTGTTATCACTGTGAATTATAGACATGATATTCCACTCTTCTATGCATGGTTTCTTGTTCATAATGGAACCAAGTTGTCTATTACATAAATGCTAATAAGCTACAATTAAATTTTTATGAAGTGGCAATAATTATTACATTTTATGATAATTAAATACCTATTTTAAACAAATTAAATTGTTACTTCTTTCTTGTAGAGGAACTGTAGCCTTACCACAATATAGAATCATATTTCCGTACAGAAATTTCTTTTACACTGTTAAAAGCCTGTAAAACAGAGGACGAAATCATAGTGTCTTGCTTTCTTCTGACCTAGAGCAGCAGCAAATGTGCGTGGCTTTAAAGTTTCCATCAGATGAAGGAAATATTCTTGGAGTATTCATGTGCTTCCTGCTGCAAACTGCCATGTAATCCAGATGCACAGGGCATAGTACAGTATTTTTGTGATTGTCTAATCCAAACAATATCAAATAGGCAAGCTTGTTACCCATGGAACACATTAGGAAAAAGTTAATTACGAAGTCTTTTTCTCTTAGCATTAGTACTCTTACCATTTATTTGGTTCTCCTTCTGGTTTTTATCTATTCAAGATACAAATTATATATGGTATGATAAATTAACATGCACAGAGCACTGTTGTCTTGTGGGTAGACTATTCGGAGAACGTGTCTGCTGTTGCACAGTTATGTACTCTACATGATTTTTTTCTGCCCAGGCAGAAAATAAGCCCTCTGTTAGGACGCATATCCTGCTTATAGCTCTGTAAAAAGAGATTTCTCTGAAGGAATACTTCTCTTCCAGGATATCAAAAAAGAACAAATTATCGTAGTTTTTTTTTCTGTACACCTTCTGAGGAATAAGGAAGCTGGGGAAAATCACAATAATAAAAAACTGCATAGAGACTCATAGGCTGCGCAGAAGGATTTGCAGGATGAGACAGTCTGGTGTTATCCGACTTCTTGTTTCATTCCAGTATGAATGAAAAAAAAAATCAGGAAAGAAATCTTAAAAGTTAGTATACAGCTTTTCTAATCAAGAACACATTGTGCATCAATAAATAGGCAAGATTTTAACAAATTTCTTTTTATAAAAGTTCTTTACTGTTATTTTGCCAACAATATATTCTGGATGGATGTTGATACAATGTTACCATCTTAATTTCAAGACTCCTCTTGCACTTGTGTCAGTCCTCCTTGTCTTGTGTAACAAGATCAGAAATTTCCATTGACATACAAAGCAAAACATAAGTATAGAAAGCAAGAATAAGACTTATGGATGAATTCTGTTGTTTCTCTGTAAAACCTCAGGAAGTTACAGGAGCTGAAATAGTTGGTTTAGAAAAAAATACTCAAAAAATATAGAAAGAAGGTAAGAATGGGGAGGAATGCTGATAAAGGGCAATGGCATACAGAACTGACTTTGCTTGACTGTTTCCTCCAGTTAGTAAAAAAGAGGGATGCAGTTTAAGTCAAAGACATTCCAGTGATAAGCTCTTTCTTTTTTTTTGTGGTTGGCAGGCCCATTATTATTATTATTTCTTTTTAATTTCATGATTTTTCTGTGTGGTGGCCTATGTGATTTGTATAAGAGTAGAAAACTAGAAAGAATATAATGCATCATTGAATACAAATCCCTCCTAGTGCAGGCAGATCATACAGTTCTTTTGTGGAAAATATACCTAGGTTTTTGGATGGTTTACTTTTCTTTCTGTCATTCCCATTGAAAGACTCTTTTATGAAAATTGATGTAACACTGTAACAGGAATCTTTAATTTTTTCTTTTCTTCTTTTTAATATCCAGGTTAGTTTTGCTGTTGTTGTCATGCAACTTGAGTATTTCTTGAATGTTTCTCCCTCCACCTGCAGCTTGTACTTTGATACATTGATAACATCTTGATAGACTCTTCTTTTAAGGAAACTGAACCTTTCCACTCCTGTTCTGACTGAATTAATCTTTCCAGAAATGTAGATACACCAACAGATGTATTGGTGTATAGGTGAGATCTAACCAGAGGCTAGTACGAAATTTTTTAACTCTGCTGGGGCTATCTCTTCTGGTACATCCTGGAGTTATACTTCAATTTCTGTATCGGGTTGGCAGATGATAACCACACTATGATCATCAGATACAGAGAGGTCCTTATCTGCGCAGTTGTATGAACTTTCATTTGGAGTACAAAGCTGTGTTGTTTGTCCTTGCAGTTACGATATTACATATTGCACTATGTGAATTTTATTCTTCTTTTAAGCATTTGTGAGATTTACTTCATTCCCTGCATATGATCTCCTGGCTCTATGTCATCAGAAAATTTCCTCAGAGCACTTAACAATATTTGTGACTGAATCATTAATAAAAGTATTAAAGGAGATCGGTCTAAGTCTGGTTAAGGTGTTTCATTCCTTTTTCCTCACAAAAAACCAAACCCACTTCTTTTGCAGATCAGATCAGCGAACATGTAGGGTAAATGGCAAAATATCTTGCAGGTGGCTTTTCATTCACTTGTAATTCACTTGTAATTAAGTTATGGAATAAAATTATGGAGGATTTGAATTTTCATGGATTCAAGAGGTTTGTTAATGAAAGAGAGCTCGCCAGATGCATAGAAATGCTGAGAAGCCGTCCAAGTACAGAATGAAGTACCGTTATCCAAAAAGTCTTAGGCCTTGGACTGTTGTAGCCTGGGAGAGAACTTCAGAAGAGCACTTGCTATGCTCATATCCTTTCTTTCTGTAGCATCTATTTTTGGCCACCATGGAGAAAGTTCCTGGGCTAAATAGCTTTGGTCTCACCCAGTAAGACCATTCTATTTTTTTTTTCTTGAAGCCATTTCTAATTTTATGGATTTCAGTTCAGATTTATCAGCTTGCAGTTGCCCTCATCCTATTTTAAATATAAAAGTAATATAACATCCTTTATTTATTTTTTTCCCCATCACATGATATCTCATCTGACTAGTAAGATTAAAAGGTCCTGCTGCTGGAATTGAAAATGCAGCAGAGAAGCAGAGCCAAGCTTGTCTCATGCTGGTCTCTTTAATGACTTGGGTTTCTAGGGTTTCAATTCTGTCTCTGCTGGTTGGAGTTTAATTTCCATTATTTATCTTGCCATTGGATAGGCATTACTGATAAATGAGGTAGGGATAAAAGCCAGGTAGTTTTACCAACACTCCTGAAAACTAATACAATTTATTTGGTGGGCCGTCTGTTTTGCACCCATCTTTAAAGTATAATAACCACCATACTCTCTTCCTTTCTTCGGATGCATCTGAAGAATGGTTCACTGTTTAACATCTGTTTCAAAGTCTAATTTAGGTAGTTAATAATCTCTTTAACTAAGCATTCTGCGCTGTAGCTTTCTTTACTATTCGGTCTTTATTTGCCTGAGTTCTTGGTGACCTGATTATTCCTATATGCTTTTTGAGGTAGTTATTCACCAAATTACTTCTGGAGGTTTAGGTTTATGTTGATCTTGGCTGTTTTTGCACTTCACTTGAATAAATCGCAGTTGTCCTCTGTAGCCAAATCAGTGATGTCTTCAGTTCAGGTTGCTTTACTAATGCAGCTTTCAGAAGGATTTCTTTGAAACTATTCTTCTTATCTTTGCTATTTGTATATTTGCTTTTGCCTGTATAAACTTCTTAGTTACCTTAAATTTCTGCTCTTATTTTTCTGAAGGAATATGTTCCCTGTGGTTTTCCAGGGCCAAGCTTGTTCTCCAATTATTGTTACTATTGTTTATAGAGTCAAGCATGTTCCCATTCGTTTGGGGATGTTTGTTATTTTGTTCTTTAGAATTTACAACTTTGTAGTGTGTGGGTCTCTGATATTCTTGATTGAGAAAGTAAAGTATTTTTGCTTTTTATCTGCTGCTTTTCTGCTTTACAAAATCAATACAACAAACAAAGAAACAAACAAAGAAAGCAAACAAACAAAGCCCACAACAACTTCAAGATATCTTTTCGCTTTTTCCTCTGTAAAGGAAAAAGTACTTCCCATAAGAGGTACTTCACTTAAACTCTGTCCCTGCTCTAATACGAAGTGCTGCTTTTAAGAAAGCCTCTAGGCTTTCTCATCTCTTTTGCGTTATGGCAGCCCCTTAATTCTCTAAGCAGGGGAGTCTGCTTTGTCAGTATTTCATGTCTGTCTTAAGGGTTATGATTCATCTGTTGTGAAACCATGGCCAAAGAATAATAACAGCCTGCTGGAAATGCTGCATCCTCTCTGGCAGATTTTCTTCCTTCCCTTCTCTCCATCTAGTAGGCTCCTAGTCAGATTTCTGAGGCTCTAGGAAATGCTGTATTAAGGTACTTGGTTAAAAACAAGATTGACAGCAGCTGAGCATAGAGATTTAAGTGGTGTTCATTTATAAGGGAGGGGCATTAAGCATTTGTCCCTGTATGTTGTTACAAACTTATTCTATCAGTGAAGTTTAATAACCTCTGTAGGAGTAACTTCCATCATGTGGTTTTGTACAGTCATGTCAAAGGAGCTCTGTCAAAATTCTCTGGGCATATTTTTGAGATCATCAAAGACCTTTCTGAGAAGTTTACTTGGGTTCACTGAATAAATTTTGTTTTGCTTTGTGGGCAAACATAATCTAGTACAGGTGATATTATATTACATTAATATAACATTCGATTGCCAGATGCTTCCCAGCATAAAATTCAATCTTCAGTTGTTTGTAACTTTATGTTAACTCTCAGTAGTTTGCGCTAAAATTTTCTTCACTGAGTTCTCTATAGTGCTCACTTTTTGAAATCTTATTTAAGTGTTCGGTCTGCCTCAGAGAAATAAGTATGGGAAAAATCATTGTTTTCATCATACTTTCCATATTTATGCTTGAAAAAATTCATTTCTTTTACTTTCTCTGCTTTAGCAAAGGATTTAAAATCTGACCAGGTAGAGTGTATCCCATATATTTACTTATAGGTCCCTTTCCTACAGAGCACTTGAGTGAAAAGCCACCTGTAATTTCTGAGTCTCTGCCTTCCCTATCACTAAATTTGAGTGAAACTTTGTAGGAAAAGGACCAATCTCAGTCTGGAACCCTGCTTACCTGTATGTCTGTTCTTCCAATCATTGGCATTAATAGACTCCCTTTTGGGGAGTTCAAAATGCTTCTTTTAGATGAAGGACTATTGTCTCCACTTTGTGGATCCAAAACCAAGGAGTATCAGATATCAAACGCTACAGACCTTGTTTTTCACTGTGCTACACATTTTATATCTCCATTGGTTTCAGTTGTAATTGTTTTTATCTTAAGCAACTCAAGTATCAGTATTTCAAGTCAGATACCAGAAAATAAGGAACATACTATTATGAGCTATAGTTTTGACTGAAGTAATTTCATACAGCATCACCAGGCTTGTGTCAGAGATAGAGATATAGTGGGCTTTTTGAAATGATATTTAATTACATTAGCTATTGAGTCATTTGTATTTCTACATTTTCTTTATTTCTAAGCATTAGACTTTGCTAGAAAAGATACTAAAGACAGTAAAGTTTGCATTAATATAAATGGTCTAAGAAAATTGATTCATTTGTATTGAATCCAACATGAAAAAAAAATCCTGCCTGAAATGAGGCCACAAAAAATGATAAGCTTTGAGATGGGTTATACAAAGGGAACCAACAGCTATCTAGCATTAATTAAATGAATTAAGGGCATGTGGAATAGTGTGTTTATCTCTTAACTCATTTTAGCTGAATTACTTTTTACTGAAATACTCCCTAATGTTAAAGGCACAAGTACCACCGTACAGCTGACTGAGTTTTTGGGGAAGAGATCTGAGCATTGTATTTCCATATTGCATAGTCTTGGGGTCCCTTCTGTTGAACTTCTAGGAGAAGGATCTTCTAGTGCTGCTATAATGCTCTCTCAGTCCAGAGAGATCAAAAACGTGCAGACAACCAAATGCAAGGCCCATCAGCATCTGTAGAACCTAATGAGTCCATGGAAATGTTTTCACTTAGGACTGATTATAAGAAAAGTAAACATTAATTTTTAAAAGACAAAATTTAACACAACTTCATTGTGTTAAATTAATACTTTATTTTATAGATATGAGGCTTTTTTCCTCCTTACAGTTCAGATTTTAAAAATCTATATCTAAATTTCAGTCCTGTTTTATCATCACTCCTTGAAGAGAATGTAAATAAAATAAGTGATGTTTTTAAATAAATGTTCCCTTTTTTCTTACGATGTTAGCTTTGATTTGCAACCACATTTAAAGATACTCTTTTGGTCAAACAGAATCTTTTATTGCTTTTATTGCCTGGTCTTGCTGTAAGTGTATGCATTACATATGAAAGCATTTATTTAAATATATATATATATATTTGTTCTTTTCTATAAGACATACTGGAAAAAAGCAGATTGGTTATATTTTTTCACTGATATTTTAATTAACTAAGTCATCCAGGGTTACTTTTAATACTTTTTAAGAGTACAAGTTAAAATCTGTTAAAGAACAAACAAACAAACAACAATAACAAAGTATATGCAAAGAAAAAAAACTTCACATATGTGAGCTAAATATATAATTTATTCTATTTTGCTTCCAGGGCACATTTGACATTCTTGTACAGTACTTATTATATAGTAAACAAAACATTAACAATGAAGACATTAAACTTAACAATACTTCCTCTTTTCATCACTCTTATGTTCTCTTCCTATACTATTTATTGTCAGTATGTTTTTCCTTACTTTCATTTTACTATAAAGATAAAAAAGTTTCAAGGGTAATTTACCAATAAGGAAGATGCTGCTTTGCTACTACTCCAAAATATTTGTCCTTTCTGAAATGTGTTCCAATATAAACCCTAAGTCAGAGGCATATATTGTTTCACATATACTGAAAGATTCATTGCAACTATTGGTGATAAGAGAGGGGAAATTGAATGTTTTTGTCAAATTTACAGTTTACAGATATTTAAAATGCCATAGCTAAAATTACAAATAAGCCAGCACATAGAAAAGGTTGATAGAAACCTTTTTGGGTTTGCAACAGAAAGGATTTTAACAACATTTTCTGTTCTCTCTGTGCTTGCCCTTCCTCCCAAGAAAAGTCTGTGTGTATTTGATGGGTTTTATGTGGGTTCTTCCCACATAAGAAGAAGGATTCTTCTTGTGGCTTTCTCTGAATAAGTACTATTAAAGTAGTGGTCAAGGGCTGTTTGTCACCTTTCTTACTCCATTATTGCAGTCCTTCACTGTACATCTATTTTGATGCTAAAATGACTATATTTTCATAACAGGAATTACTTGTAAATTTGGTGGGAACTGGGGATTATTATTGCAGTCGGCATCCAAAACAAGTCTTGGTAGAGTAGATTCTTTTTGGAAACCATTCTTATGTCTTACAGATTTTATATTTGAAATAAAACTCTGAATTTAATTGTTTTTCCTTGTTTTACCTGGTCGTATCTGTTACAGAATTTTTATAAATTCCACACACAAAATCTTCTGAGGAAGGATTCAGAAAATGAAATGCTGTGCAGCATTATACCCTAAACTCGGCTCCACATCTATCACAAGTGCTTGATTTGACCATATTTCCCTGACCTCACCAGCATGTTGTAAAAATAAATGCATTGAACACTGTAAAATGCCTATATATTATGGTAATGGGGGCCATGTAAGTACCTAAGATAGATGAGTAGACGGATAGCATTAGTGCATTAGAGGGTTCCTCGAGAACACTAACCAGATTAAATGCCAGTGTTCTACTATGCAGCAGTGTTAATTGCCAATTTTTGGCAGTTGCACAAGTGCTAATTACTTTTTAATAGAACCAATGGAAGAAAATTTTCCACTAAGCTTTTATGGATAATTATTGCAATTTTTTTTTCCTTTGAAGGGCTTGAAAGTTTGCTCTTAGAGCATCCATCAGATCAGATCTGCCTTCCAAACGGTAACATAACACATGCATGCTACAACTGGATCCTGTGATTTTATGCCATCCGTACCTCCTTTTAAGGGATACCATTTAAAATCAGCTCCCTCACTGAGCAGACGGCTCACGCAAATAGTGTATCAGCCCATTGCTTTGTCTTGTTGAAATGCATCTTGCTGCTGCACAGTGTGTTGTATAACAGGCACATCTAGGGACTGTCCACTCTACTGACAGCTTTTGAAGTGAAGCCTCATGACTGTGCTAGATAAATATGCAGGCTGCTAGGATTCGATGTGCTAAATTTGCCAGTGTTTGTTTTCCAAGATTTTCAGGGTTTATGCTTTCCTTGCGTCTCACTTTTTCATTATGCATTCATATTGTGCTCAACTGAAATGAAAAAAAATTGTTGTGAGGATGGTATCAGAAAGATAAGATCCATGCAAGCTGGCAAACCTTAAATCTTGATAGAACATGAGGATGCCACTGCAGTTGGAGTTATTAATATAGTCTTAAAATCGGCCTTCTGTTGAAGGTTTGTTACAGACCATTGTAATTTTAATATAACACTTGTCTTTCATAAGCTAGTATGGTGTATCTTCTGTGGGCTGAGTTAGGCCTGACGCTGCTGGATTTGGCTGCGTGGCTTTGGTGTTCGGTGTCCCCATAGACTACAGGGTAAAACAAGAGCTATCCGGTGGCTGAGGAGTGCAGGGCCTCCTGTGAAGGACATGGCCTTATGTCATGTTTATGATTCTCAAGATCATGAAGAGAATGAGGATTTTTGTTGGTCTGACTCCAGGAGTGTGTCGTGTGGTCCTGCAGGTGACAATACTATGTGAAAACAAGGGTGTTGTGGTTGCTAATGCCCTAAACAGCCTGCTCCATGGAGATGGGAGCAGGGCTCTTTTAGGCAGAGGAATCCTGGCTACATTCACGTTCCAGATCTGGTTCTGAAATATTCTTCTTAGAAGTGTGGTCCTGTTGGAAAGGTGAGCATAATTTGATCAGAAACTTTTTGCTAGGTTCTTGCTTAACAGGTTTACTTGCCTAACCATTTGCAAAAACAGAAGGAGAGGGAGGGGAAATGTTTGCACTTTAAGTATTATATATAATGCTTTAGTTCTTTATGTTGTGTTGCATATAATAATTGCAATCTGTATTTCTGAAGTTATAAATAACATCATGATATGAAATGATTACAGATAAAGCAACTTCTATTTTAATTTTAAAATACAAACAAACATTAACAGTTGCTAAGCCTAGTTGCAACAATATTCACCAATTTAAAAAGTTCTTTTTAGTCCTTTTGGGGATATACAACTAATATATGTATAAGGTAATGTGTGTTTATTCTCTTCTCTAGAGCAATTTGGTTTGTTTATGAATTCTTCCCTACTGCGTCTTTTCTCCTCTTGCTTTTATTTTATTTTTTTAATTGTTCTAGAAAAAGGTTCTTTTCCACCCAAGCCAGTGAAATTATTCTCTCACTATCTGCCTTGAGACTTGGTAATAGAGTAGTCCCTATCACAGAAGTAATGTACAACACTTCATATGGCTTTAATTCACACGTTTCAAGAGGTTTAAAAGTACAACCCCTTAACAGTTTTAATCATGCTGAAAAAAATTGTTGCCTTACTGAATTCTTAAATAAATCTGAAAGTTGCAAGGTTTGTGATGCTTTCCTAACTCTCTTCCGGAATTTTAATTAGCTTGTATTCAAATATTTTAATTATTTTCTAAATTAGTAATTTATATAGGGACAGGGAGATGAGCAGATAGGGCGAGTGGGAGCAGCCCTGGGAGGTGAGACTTCGAGGGAAATGAGAACTCTCTTCTACCGCTTGGAGTAGATGGGGGACAGCAGAAAAGGCGTCCATGTGAAATTACCTTGAGCACTGGGTTTAATCTAGTCGGCAGGTTCTTTCCTCTCTTCCTCTGATAGAAACTACTAGAGATGGTGCAAACACATTAGTTGAATAACATATGCAAAATAAAGTTAACCTTAAAAACTATGTCCTGAGATTTAGTGAATGTGAATCATGGAGCAGAAAACCACCAACAGCTATCAAGATGGATAGATTCAAGATGAGTAACAGATGAAGAACAACTTTTCAAGTCACTGTGAGTACTTGCAATAAACTAGTCCAACATTCCCATTTGATTTTTGGCAATTCATTTAAAGTCAGGTTGCCCACAGCAGCCCCCTTTTCTCATAGCTCTTAATTCATAAATAAAATATTGCAAACTGTTGAAACATGTAGAAATTTATTCACCAGAAAAAAACCCTGAGCATGGGATGAGTTTCTTTAGTTGATGTAGTCCAAGCAGATTTATGCATTTCTTTCAGTTCTGATTTCTCAGTTCATAAACCTTGATAAATGTTCTGGCTGTTCCTGTATGTTATTGGATCTGCCCAGTCCTGCACCTCCCATACAGTGCTGCGGGCAGGAGTGTGACAACAGGAAATACCCTATACACACTTTCTTATTTATTACTTCAGATGTTGATTTACTGTTAGTACAGGCAGAATTTTGCCATGGACCTATGGAAAATAGGATTCTCTTTTACAGTAAGAAACAGATGATGTGCAGAAGTATCTTAATGCTGTACTGTAGTAGATTCTGAATTAGAAATAAGTTTGCCATTCTTTTAGAATGGGATTCAAAGGCAAGTCATTCATAATTCAAAGGAAAATATGAAACAGCTTGTGGTTCTCAGCAGAAACTAATTCTTCTAGTGGTAAAATACTGCAGTTTCTTACACTGGGCATTTTAAGCTTACAGGCAAAATCAGAGATGAGTGTACAAATGGCAAATATGCTTTTTTTCCAGCTCTAATAGTGGAAGTAGGGCTTTCTTGCCAATATGAACTGACATTAAAGACTGGAAGCTCTTCCTAGCTGCATCTTGAGACGGAGTCATCCTGCAGCAAGAGTGAGGACACTGGGTATGTTTCAGTAAGTGACATTGCTCCCAATATTTAAGCCTGCATGTTAGGTCCCCATCAGCATGGGAATGGCTAATTCGCACTTACAGGGAGTCTCATCATGATGCTGGATTTGACCGCATTTCTGTCAATAGAGAGGCTACCTTCACCCTTCTTTTTCTTAGTAATAATTTTTGGAGAGAAACAGTTCAAATATATATATATATATATATATATATTTACAGTCAAAAATCTTTATTAGTAGTTAAAAATCTGTCTTTCTGTTTGGCCTTGATAATAATCAGAAGTTTTGTATAGAACTATGCCCTTTTATTTGAAAGTCCCTTAGATTTAATCTTACTTACTTTATCTCATTAGGTACCGAATAGATTTGACTCTAGTGACAGTTCCATTGACTGTATGATTTAAGGTGACTATTAACTACTTTTTTCTCTTGCTAGGATAAGAGAGGTGGAATGACTTTGTATGTTTTTATTTTTTAATTCTAGTTCACATTTTTAAAAGAATACATAAATCACTTATGCCTATGTTTTCTAAAATATCTTCCAATTAAAAACAGAATAATTTATTTTATAAACCTTAGAATGCTATTGAAATATTTTTATCTGGGTTTCTTTCAGACGCTGTCATTATGATAAGGACAAATTAACTTGTCAGTACAAGTAAGCAAGTCTTGTTGCAAATACGGACTAACCAACAGAAATGCAGCATACTTTGCTATGGTTAATAGATGATTATGCTTTTCTATTGTGCCCAGGTATTGCTGTCAATACATAATACAATGAGTATTTTGATGAACTCAGAATATGTATAACTATATTCTACCCTATAAGCACAAGCAGTTCCACTGATAATTTTCAAAAATGAAAAGTTCTTTTTTTTTCCTGTGAGGATTCACAGCTTATGTGATTAAAAAGAAAGAAAAAAAAGAAGCAATATGTTTTATGGAATTAAATGTTTATTTGTGATGTTACTGGGCAATATTTTGGACCTAGTCCAAAGAAATGTGGAAGCAGTGGGCTATTTCCTTTGCTTTCAAATTCTGATGAAGGGCCTGTTTGGTGAATGGAGGAATAACACAAGTTTAGTGATACCGGCAGGTCACTTTCCGTAAAATCAGAGGTTATTTTCCCTGCTGCCATCTGTTATACTACACTGTCATGTCAAGCATGATGATTTTTGCATAAAGGGCTTCTTTTTTTAAAAAATTCTTCTGATGATCACGTAACTTATTGATTAAAAAGTTAATATTGTTATTATTATTACTGCAGTTACCTAGACATTTTAAATTTTATGCCAGTTTCAAGTTCAAGTAGGTATTTGGTTTAAAGCTGTCACTGTCAACAGCTGAGGTGAACACTTTCACGGAGCTTCACAAGGACATCCTGAGTTTTGTTGCAGGAGAAATTTTGACATTCTTGTGTTCAGTAAGCACACTGAATTGTCAATGCTTTGTGATGGCATTTATCCTGGGAAGTAAGACGCTTTGTTAGGGCATGAAGGTTCTTGCAGCTTTGCTAAGACGCGATTGATTCCCCAGAGATGGGGGGCTAGTGGTATTTGGGCAGAACTGCTATTTTAATGTCAGTAAGAAGATGGCAGTAAGTTTTAATGATAGTAAGATGTTAATGTTACATCCTACACAATATAGGTATATTTGATTTCTTATGAAAGTCTTGATAAGAAAAGAGTTAGCAATAAAGAAAGTAAAGAAAGGAGAAGCAATACAGAAATTAGTCATGTCACATTTGCTTCCAGGAAGGTGTTTTTTTTTTTCCTTTTTAAACCTTTGTGACCAAACACAAAAGCTTTTTTTTTCATTTTTTTTTTAAGGCCCCTAACATAGCACTTTAAGACACACAAAACTGGGCCAGTAAAGAGGGAAGAACCTACAGCTAATACAGAGTTGTCTAAAAGCACAATGCAGTATTTTCAGAAATAGTCAGAAAATGACAGTGGGGAACCTTTACATGAGGCAGTCTTAATTCACTTGAGAAATGTGCAGAAAACATTTTATGTTGAGCAAATATGGTGTTCTTCTATTAATCAGACATCTTTATCTTGCAAACAAATGGGTGCTGCAGCATGTCCTTGCCGAAACTGCAGATCTAAGTCATTGCAGGGAACTGGATAAAGGGGATGAAGAGTTTGAACAGAAAGGTACTAGGCCTTTAAGTTCTGTGGGTGAAATATTTTAGTTAGTTGGAAAAACAAAAGAAACAAACCAGAAAACAACAACTAACAGGGCTCTGTACTCGGTTGTCTGATTTTGCATCAGGGACAATCATAACCTGCCATCAGGTTTCATAATTTGTTTTGTAAATATTTACACTGCTGCTTAAAACAGAGTGCCTCAGACTGGAAGGTAGAATTGACTCAGTTGGTAATTAGGTGATAAAAGAAAGGAAGCACACAGGCTGCTTCAAGAAGCATTTTGTGATTTAGAATTAATTTTTTGGTGTTGCATTCAGTGATGTATCAGAACCGTATCATTCCATATTCTGTATGCAAATGTCTCCAAAGGCTTACTGGGTTAGGATAAATTAAAGGTTGGTGGTTGAATATTAATAGGAAATATAAAAAAGCAGTATGAATTAATGTGATTAGTTCATATATTTTCATAAGTTTTGCAGGAAGGACTAGAAATAACCAACTAGAGGGTATTGGTTTTCTGCAAGAATCTCCTTCTCACATCTGAGGAACCTCATAGTAGAAAGTCCATGGGTTCTCACTTGAGAATTCCATGTGAGGGGTTAATAGTAGCTCTCCGCTGCAAGGCGAGATGAGAGTGTACTGTGGAAGATGGGAAAATGAAAATGAACAAATAATGTTTGTAAAGGAGTTCCAGCAGAGTGATTTAGAGAAGAATCCGTTTGTAAAGATGTGCTAGTGAGTCATCCTTGGAGCAGCATTTTGGATAGTTCTGGATGAGACAAGGTTCTTTTTGTAAAGGTCTGGCAAAAAGATGTTGAAATAATCCATAAAATTAGTGGTGAATGCTCTCTGCCCACTGCCTCCCTAACAACCACAGATACTTTCGATAAGCCTTTTGCCTCCATTGCAAAATAATATTTTTGGCCTGTATTGACTACTCAGGCTATTCAACAGGCTGCAGGCAAAATCTATGTGTCACATGTAATGGAGTAATTGTTTCTGAACCATTGTCCTTCCTCCATCATAATCACTCTGTCCTGAAGATCATAGGCTAAGATTTGACAATGGCAACAGAATCTCTCTTTGAGAACCAGTGATTGTAGCCCAGCTAGAAACAAATGATAGAAATGGAATTGATCTCACCTCTTCCCAATTAGCTATAACCTTCCCTAGTGAAGCCAGAAATCCTAGCAAATGATATTACAATATCTTTATGTCTTCCCACAATTTACCCACCGCAAGACTGTAAATTACAGAAAGCAATTAAAAGTAGTTTATCCATATGCTATTTCTCTGCTCCTTAAAGGCCCTGCTCTGCCCTGTGATATTTTGCAAGGCAACACTGTCCTCCCAACACAAACTAGTTTCTTTTCAGCATTTCTCCCACCCCCAGGTTACTTGCTCCTACCATGATACCTTGTTTTGTGATGCTTGTTGGTTTGTTTTTCTTAAAATTATAAAATCTGAAGGCAAGGATGGGTTAATGCCAAAGATTACAAGGTTTCTAGTCAATCACTATTGCAGTGTAAGCAATGCATTGTGGCACATTAGCTGAGCAAGACCTGCAAGGGTCTAAAGACCACATAGCAAAGCACATAGTGGAAATACAATTGGAAAAATGTAATATTTAAGCTATTAAGCTATTGTTGTGACTTTGGGGAACATGATTTCTTCCTTGCTTTTTTTTGTTGTTGTTGTTTTTCTGTTTGTTTGTTTGTTTGCTTACTTTTTTTTTGAGCTCTTTTTTTCAGATGTAAAGGCTTCCCAAAACTCCCCTGTGATATGCCACATGTTAGGGCAGTTAGCACATTTCTGCATAAATTTTGTCAGTTCCTGTTCACATATAAGACCACATTCCCATTTTTATGACCACAGATTTCAGAAGAGTTCCTGCAAAGAGAAGAAGAATTTGGACAGACAGTGATCCCCTTATTTATACAAAAAAGAAGAGTCAGGGAGAAGCCTTTGACAGATGCCTCTAGGTGTTCGTCCTCTGTCTTGCACAATCCCAAATGCTTGTTAAGAATTTTCCTGAAGCAAGAGCATTGAAGGGTGATTTTAACAGTTCTAAAGCAGTTTCATTTGTGGTCATCAAGGGGGACCGGGTCCAAAAAGGTACCATTAAAGTGGAAGAGAACATGCTGCTGTGGTCATGCCAGGTGTCATGGAAATGAGTACCACAGCAGTGAATGAGTGAGTACTACAGCAGTTTATGGACGCTAAAGTCCCTCTAATTTTCCTCTTTTCTCCCTTTTAAGGTGTATGTATGGGTGTATACAGATCTGTTTTAGTACTGATAAAACTATAAAACTCTTCTAACATTGTTATTCCTCTGGCTTTGGGAAGACAGTTTTATAAGGGCCTCGTGTTATTGCCCTCCTGATTTTTTTTTTTTTTTTGAGTAGACTCTACCAGCTAAGTTCATCTCTACTTTCAATGTAGACTGCAAAGGTATTATTTTCAGTCAGGTAGCAGGTGAGATATTTTAGAGTACCTCATTTTGGGTTAACTTCTGAGTATGAGTAGATCAAAACTACTCCTTTTTGGACACACGTAAATGTGTGTCCAAGCAGAAATAAATTATGCTCCCCTGAATAACCAGAATTAACCTACGGATTAAATCTGCCATTAATGTTATACTTATTTTTTCCAGACCGTGTAGATGTGATTTTTCCCCTGATCAAGCTCTTTTTAAATTTTTTACTGCTCTAGGTATAGCTTTGAGAGGAAAATTATTTTTTTAGAATTCCAGTATATTTGCTGCATGACTGATTCATCCTGATGAGACTTACCACAACATGACTTGTCATCTGAAAAAAAGCTGAGAAAACAAAATCAAGCTCCTGTAAGCTAATGCTGAGAAAACCAGTGTTAAGAGCAGAGCAAGAAAAATGTATGCTTTTAAGAATAATCGCTCTTTTCTTCTCTTGTTCCCTTCCTACTTAAAGAAAAGAAGATGGTTAATAGAAACCTGGCAGGTAATAAACAGTTATAGAAGGATACTGGATATGGAGCTTCTTATCTAGTGACCAAGCAAAGTAAAAATACTATTTTTCTCCAGCTCTTTTTTTTTTCATTAACCTCTTAATGGGCGAAGAAGAACAATAATTAGAAAAATAATTGTGAAAATTATAGATTTCAATACAGCCTTATCGCTTAGTTTCAGTGGTCACTTGTGATAATAGGAAGGTGAAGCATTCATTTTCAGTACCCTTTCCTTTCAAGATGATTTTGTCAGCCTTCAAGCTGAATTTTTGAAGTTTCTATTCTGAAGACTTTTTTTTTTTCCCTCCAAC
Source organism: Crypturellus undulatus (assembly GCA_013389825.1). Taxonomy (NCBI): domain Eukaryota; kingdom Metazoa; phylum Chordata; class Aves; order Tinamiformes; family Tinamidae; genus Crypturellus; species Crypturellus undulatus. Next base: position 375,009 of record VWPW01030816.1, on the reverse strand, counting down.
TCATTAATTTTTGAGAAAGTCAAAAAAAAAATGCAGAAATCAGAATATGTTCTTTGTAGCCACAGAAGTACTTGATCATTTTATACTTATTTGAGTATGTAAATACATTGGAGAGCATAATTAATTTACTGAGGTTGTGCTGCTAAGCTTTTGTTTGACAAGATGAGAAGACAGTGATGAAGGGATTGCTAACTGGCATCTATAATGAGTTGAATTCCACATTTAACTTGCTAAGTGTCACTTTATCTGAAAGCTTATTACAACAGAAACAAATGGAGAGCAACATTTTTGAAGTTTTTTTCAAGGACATATAGTGTTTAAGGAGAGGAAATTATAAGAGTCACAACCTATAACATCTGTTTTCATGTTTATAAGTATAGATTGTGCATCAGTCCTTAAAACTCAATATTACTTTTGCTGACTTTCTACTTTTAACTGAACAATCAAAAGAGGAACTAAGGTAAGATTCTTGTATTAGAAGCTCTCAGTGGTTAGGTAAGTTGATATGTAGCAGAAAGCATCACTTCAAATTGCTTTTTATTTTAGAACGCCAGTTTCAGTTCTGGATGGGTAACAATGTATGAGGAGATACACAGTGGGCCCCCCACATCTACTGATGTGGGAAAAAAGGAACTGTTGAGAAGGGAAAAACTAAAGAGATAGAACATGAATTCAGTAAGCCGATGGCTGGCATCTTATTTTATGGATTACACAGTCTGGATACATAGAACATGCCATCATAGGATCTTGAGAGAAGTAAATATTTGAATTGGAAATGAAAAGATGATATATGATTAATATTCTTGTTTTCAGTTGCCTTTCTATATTTTAATTTAAACATGTCATTTACTAGTCAGGAGAATTAAAACAAGTTGGAAAAATATGTGCGTTATAATACTTTATCAATTAATTTAATGTGAGGAATCAGTATGTTAAAAGACAACTGGAAAGTTGCCTAAAAATTAAACTACCTACTGTCCTTTAAGGAATTGTAGTGTAATATTGTAGAGTTTGAATTGATTTACGGTTCTTAAGGCTAAATCTCCAAACCTAGCCTAATAAAAAAGTCATTAAATTTTTCCATAATGCAAGTGCTGAATGTAAGATACATTTACAAGTCTTAAAACTTGTAAATAAAATGTGATGTGTTTGGGCCACTTTTATGTAAGTTACATGTAAAGTCTTTCTAATTCAATTTTTGTTATCAAAATGTTACTGTCATTAGTATTTGAACTGGGAAACTGAAGCAAGTGAAATATGCATGTCACATGGATGGATTTTCTCATGGCTTATTAGAAACCTATCTTTATTAGAAATTAGAAGACTATTAGAGTCTCCCAGTTGGATTGCATTAGAGCATGCTAAAAAACAAAAGCGAATGCAACATTTGGGTGATTTTATAGTAGAGTTTTTCTCATTTTGCAGCTGGAAGATACATTTTATTTTGGCTGTATTGCTCCCTCTCTGGCTGTTGGTAGTTCAGAAAGTTCAAGCAGTTCCTCTTCATCTTTACAAACGTGCTCATTTCTGAGTTTGCTATGGCTTCTCTGTGTGGTTGGAGCCAGCTTAATTTGTTTTTGTGAAATAAACATCAGCAGCTTGTCAAGCTAGTGGCTTCTGAAGAAAAACACTTTTAAAAACCCTATTAAAAACATAAACCTATAAAAATCTGTCTTCTAGAAATATTTATTTTTCAAGTATTTTGAAGTGCAATTGCTCTTCTTTAGGTTTTATTTTGGCTCTGTGCAGACCGTACAGCAAACAGTTTCCACCCTTCTCTCTTCTCAAAGTTTCATATAGGATGAGGTGGGGATAGGAAAAGAAAAGGGAGCTGCAAGCACTTGACTAAAATGCAAACATGGCTTTGAAATCAGCTTCAGCAGGCTTTCCTCATGCAAGTGTTTTTGGAGTGGTGAGTCTCCCTTTCCTGGTCTACAGTTAATTAGTATATAATTGACAGCTGTCATTCTCTCGATTATCCCTCTCATACATCTTTCTGCCTTCCCCACACTTACAGAAGAAACATTTGTTAAGGAAATAATTTTCAGCTTTCTGGAGTGGTTTGACAAGTTTAATATCATAATAAGCATTGTTTTGCATTCTCAATTTAGACATGTTCTGAAAGTATATCATTTATTTTCAGACAGTGTGGCTAAGTACTTAGAGAAGGCATCTACCTTATTCCTTTAAATTACTGTCTTGCACTTGCCCTTCCTTGTTTCCATCCTTGTTTTCTTTCAGATCTGCATGTCAGTGTGGGGCATTTATGAATCTCCTTAGAGATCCTTCCTCCTTCCTGTAGGAATCTCTTTAGATTCCTAAATTCTAGGAAAGATCTCCTGGAAGCACTTTATTTATTTATTTTTGACATGGCTAAGAACACTAAGTAACATCTATCTTTTCTTTATGGGATTGGTGAATCCACCTCTAGTGCTTTGAGATGATTCAAGTGCTATCCATTGGAAGTTTTTTTAATAAGATTGCAAATAAATCAGGAATATTAATAAGATTATGGGATCCCACAGCTGATATAGGTCTGTCTTTTCTGTTGAAATGTCAACTTTCTTCTGTGCTAAATTTAATTTAATTATATTCCGATTCAGAAAGCTGGATAATGCTAAGCTTTCCATTACTTGAAAAAAAAGCTGAATTACTGTGCAATTAAAAACATGTATCTTGACACAGGGATCCTTATGCAGATGTCCTAATAAACATACCTGCTCCAGCTTCTGACCTCGTCCATCAGGAACTTGGGAAACCAAGTTACGACTAAATACTCTGGGAACAATATTTCCACACTGCCAATGTTTAAGGTAAATCTGTTGACCTGAACAAGCAGACCTTTAATGGATGGGAGGAGAGAAAGGAGTTGTTTTGGAATACTTCGTGTAAATCCCCAAAACAATGCTGAAGCGCAAGGAAAGGAGCCCTAGCAAAATTTCTCTTCCATGCGGGAGCTGTTGTGGTGGTAGCTGTATGAGGTGTTTGTTCCATTGATCCCATGCGCATTGTCTAGGCATTGATGAGTTACTGGTGGTCATTGTTGATCTGCTGCTCATAAAGATTATTTTTTTTCTGGGAATTAAGTTGTTCCATCCATAGGAAACTGCCAGTGCGCTCTGGAGAGGAAAGCGTTAGGTCAGACTGATGTCCCTAAGGTCTCTGTCCCATCCACCTGTGCCTCTGCCCTGCCTGGTTTGTCAGCATCCTTCAGCAGGCCTGGTGGAAAAGGGTACCATGGCACACCAGATCCATAGGAAGTCACATAGGAGGTTTCCAAGGGGAGTTTTACTGGTTTTATGGATGTCTGTTATGAGAGGTCTGCCACTCATTTCTTGCATTTACAAGGCAAAAACTTGTAGGTTTGGATTTTTGCACCTCAAGTGCTTTTGGCCGAAAGACACCTATGCATGATTTGTACCTTTCGTTCTGCTCAGTCTTCACTCTTTTGCCTTGTGCCAGTCCGAGGACTTTGAGCGAGTTGCCTCAAATCTGCTGTGGTCTGTGCGGTTCTTGGCTTGTTTCGGTCATAAATCTGGGTGTGTATTTTAAGATTAACTCAACTGGTTTTAGTCATCTATTCTTTTCCTAGTCACATCACATCACATTTCTTGCTCTTCACTTCATACGAGCATAGCTTTTATTTCCAAGATTTTCTTCTCCTCTGCCTGTTATTCTCTGTATGCGTTTCTCTTTTTTTTTTTACTGTTTTTATAAACTAATGTTAATCCTCCTTTCTCCTTCCTAATTTGTCTCTTTGTTCATTCCCTTTTCCCCTTTCCCTGTTCATGCTCTTTTCTTATAACTTTTCCACCAAAATAATTGATTTTGTTATCACTCCAGGCTGTATTTTTTGTTTCTGTCCTGATCCAGTCCTGGAGCTGGATTCTTTCTCATGAAGTAGAAGAATCTATTATTGCTCTATTAGAATGCTGAAAAAATGTCCTTTTGCTGGAGAGAAAAAGAATTAGAAAGGAGAAATATTACAGTGTTTATACCATTGGCCAACAGCTTAGCAGGGATATTTTCTGGTAATTTTGGAATGGTCTATAAATGTGCCCTACTTTGTAGACAAAAGAGCCAGCTCTTTGAATCAGATTCTTTGCCTTTTGATAATATTTGGTTGGAAGTTTCAGAATTTTAAATGTAGCAATTGATCATTTTAAAATCGGGAAAATACTAATTACTGCACTTCTCACCAGGAGGCATGTTGGCCCCATGAAGTAGCATGAGTAGCAAGGATTTTATGCCTATTATGCCTAAATAAAAGGATTTGGGGAAACCTTGGAAATGGATACCATCAAGTGAGGTGTTAATGAAGCTTCTACGAGAAGATAGTTTTAATGAAGAGAAACAGCAGCAAGAACAAACAAACAAAAATTCTTTGAGCTATAGGATTCAAAAACTTTGGGTTTTTCATTATCCAGCTTGTTTTTACAAAAATACTAACTTGTTAAAAGCCATTCCAGAATAGTATATCCATTTCAACACTCCTTCATTTTTTTTTGTTGTTGGTGGAGCGTCCAGGATGGAATTTCTTCAGTTCTGCAAAACATACACTGCTTTTGTGGCTGTGGTCCTTGCCTGCAGCACACTTGAGCCCTGCAGACCGGAGCTTGCATCACTTGTCTGAGGCAGACAGCGAATGGACATGAGCCTTGAAGTGGCTTTGACTGGAGGGGCTTGGAGGAACATGCTTGCTTCTACTGAATCCAGCTGAATGCTTTGCACTCCTGACTACTTTGATCTTATTTTTGTGAAAGACTTCCGAAAGTTATAGTTTACTCCATCATAGAAAGGATTTGGGGAGACCAACTTTGTTTTAAATGGCTATAAACCACTTCCTGCCCAGCTGTAATGAAGTGTTAGAAACTGAGCAGGGAGTGGGTCCCTCTCCCTCTCCCTCTCCCTCTCCCTCTCCTCCTTTCTCTTTCATTTTCTTTTTTTTTTCTTTTTCTTTCTCATGT